>CAWUPM010000692.1:60108-117359 GCA_963924295.1 Dioctria rufipes | reverse complement strand
AAATTTTAAATACGCCGAGGATTGCCTTTTCTATAGTAAATTTTTCAAAAAATAATTTTTTACTGTCGCAAATTTTAAATACGCCGAGGATTGCCTTTTCTATAGTAAATTTTTCAAAAAATAATTTTTACTGTCGCAAATTTTAATACGCCGAGGAATTGCCTTTTCTATAGTAAATTTTTCAAAAATAATTTTTTACTGTAGCAAATTTTAAATAAGCCGAGGATTGCTTTTCTATAGTAAATTTTTCAAAAATAATTTTTTACTGTCGCAAATTTTAATACGCCGAGATTGCCTTTTCTATAGTAAATTTTTCAAAAAATAATTTTTTACTGTCGCAAATTTTAAATACGCCGAGGATTGCCTTTTCTATAGTAAATTTTTCAAAAATAATTTTTTACTGTCGCAAATTTTAAATACGCCGAGGATTGCCTTTTCTATAGTAAATTTTTCAAAAAATAATTTTTTACTGTCGCAAATTTTAAATACGCCGAGGATTGCCTTTTCTATAGTAAATTTTTCAAAAAATAATTTTTTACTGTCGCAAATTTTAAATACGCCGAGGATTGCCTTTTCTATAGTAAATTTTTCAAAAAATAATTTTTTTACTGTCGCAAATTTTAAATACGCCGAGGATTGCCTTTTCTATAGTAAATTTTTCAAAAAATAATTTTTTACTGTCGCAAATTTTAAATACGCCGAGGATTGCCTTTTCTATAGTAAATTTTTCAAAAATAATTTTTTACTGTCGCAAATTTTAAATACGCCGAGGATTGCCTTTTCTATAGTAAATTTTTCAAAAAATAATTTTTTACTGTCGCAAATTTTAAATACGCCGAGGATTGCCTTTTCTATAGTAAATTTTTCAAAAAATAATTTTTTACTGTCGCAAATTTTAAATACGCCGAGGATTGCCTTTTTCTATAGTAAATTTTTCAAAAAATAATTTTTTACTGTCGCAAATTTTAAATACGCCGAGGATTGCCTTTTCTATAGTAAATTTTTCAAAAAATAATTTTTTACTGTCGCAAATTTTAAATACGCCGAGGATTGCCTTTTCTATAGTAAATTTTTCAAAAAATAATTTTTTACTGTCGCAAATTTTAAATACGCCGAGGATTGCCTTTTCTATAGTAAATTTTTCAAAAAATAATTTTTTACTGTCGCAAATTTTAAATACGCCGAGGATTGCCTTTTCTATAGTAAATTTTTCAAAAAATAATTTTTTACTGTCGCAAATTTTAAATACGCCGAGGATTGCCTTTTCTATAGTAAATTTTTCAAAAAATAATTTTTTACTGTCGCAAATTTTAAATACGCCGAGGATTGCCTTTTCTATAGTAAATTTTTCAAAAAATAATTTTTTACTGTCGCAAATTTTAAATACGCCGAGGATTGCCTTTTTCTATAGTAAATTTTTCAAAAAATAATTTTTTACTGTCGCAAATTTTAAATACGCCGAGGATTGCCTTTTCTATAGTAAATTTTTCAAAAAATAATTTTTTACTGTCGCAAATTTTAAATACGCCGAGGATTGCCTTTTCTATAGTAAATTTTTCAAAAATAATTTTTTACTGTCGCAAATTTTAAATACGCCGAGGATTGCCTTTTCTATAGTAAATTTTTCAAAAAATAATTTTTTACTGTCGCAAATTTTAAATACACCGAGGATTGCCTTTTCTATAGTAAATTTTTCAAAAATAATTTTTTACTGTCGCAAATTTTAAATACGCCGAGGATTGCCTTTTCTATAGTAAATTTTTCAAAAAATAATTTTTTACTGTCGCAAATTTTAAATACGCCGAGGATTGCCTTTTCTATAGTAAATTTTTCAAAAAATAATTTTTTACTGTCGCAAATTTTAAATACGCCGAGGATTGCCTTTTCTATAGTAAATTTTTCAAAAAATAATTTTTTACTGTCGCAAATTTTAAATACGCCGAGAATTGCCTTTTCTATAGTAAATTTTTCAAAAAATAATTTTTTACTGTCGCAAATTTTAAATACGCGAGGATTGCCTTTTCTATAGTAAATTTTTCAAAAAATAATTTTTTATTGTCGCAAATTTTAAATACGCCGAGGATTGCCTTTTCTATGGTAAATTTTTCAAAAAATAATTTTTTACTGTCGCAAATTTTAAATACGCCGAGGATTGCCTTTTCTATAGAAATTTTTTCAAAAAATAATTTTTTACTGTCGCAAATTTTAAATACGCCGAGGATTGCCTTTTCTATAGTAAATTTTTCAAAAAATAATTTTTTACTGTCGCAAATTTTAAATACGCCGAGGATTGCCTTTTCTATAGTACATTTTTCAAAAAATAATTTTTTACTGTCGCAAATTTTAAATACGCCGAGGATTGCCTTTGCTATAGTAAATTTTTCAAAAAATAATTTTTTACTGTCGCAAATTTTAAATACGCCGAGGATTGCCTTTTCTATAGTAAATTTTTCAAAAAATAATTTTTTACTGTCGCAAATTTTAAATACGCCGAGGATTGCCTTTTCTATAGAAAATTTTTCAAAAAATAATTTTTTACTGTCGCAAATTTTAAATACGCCGAGGATTGCCTTTTCTATAGAAAATTTTTCAAAAAATAATTTTTTACTGTCGCAAATTTTAAATACGCCGAGGATTGCCTTTTCTATAGTAAATTTTTCAAAAAATAATTTTTTACTGTCGCAAATTTTAAATACGCCGAGGATTGCCTTTTCTATAGTAAATTTTCAAAAAATAATTTTTTACTGTCGCAAATTTTAAATACGCGAGGATTGCCTTTTCTATAGTAAATTTTTCAAAAAATAATTTTTTACTGTCGCAAATTTTAAATACGCCGAGGATTGCCTTTTCTATAGTAAATTTTTCAAAAAATAATTTTTTACTGTCGCAAATTTCAAATACGCCGAGGATTGCCTTTTCTATAGTAAATTTTTCAAAAAATAATTTTTTACTGTCGCAAATTTTAAATACGCCGAGGATTGCCTTTTCTATAGTAAATTTTTCAAAAAATAATTTTTTACTGTCGCAAATTTTAAATACGCCGAGGATTGCCTTTTCTATAGTAAATTTTTCAAAAAATAATTTTTTACTGTCGCAAATTTAAATACGCCGAGGATTGCCTTTTCTATAGAAAATTTTTCAAAAAATAATTTTTTACTGTCGCAAATTTTAAATACGCCGAGGATTGCCTTTTCTATAGTAAATTTTTCAAAAAATAATTTTTTACTGTCGCAAATTTTAACTACGCCGAGGATTGCCTTTTCTATAGTAAATTTTTCAAAAAAAAATTTTTTACTGTCGCAAATTTTAAATACGCCGAGGATTGCCTTTTCTATAGTAAATTTTTCAAAAAATAATTTTTTACTGTCGCAAATTTTAAATACGCCGAGGATTGCCTTTTCTATAGTAAATTTTTCAAAAAATAATTTTTTACTGTCGCAAATTTTAAATACGCCGAGGATTGCCTTTTCTATAGTAAATTTTTCAAAAAATAATTTTTTTACTGTCGCAAATTTTAAATACGCCGAGGATTGCCTTTTCTATAGTAAATTTTTCAAAAAATAATTTTTTACTGTCGCAAATTTTAAATACGCCGAGGATTGCCTTTTCTATAGTAAATTTTTCAAAAAATAATTTTTTTACTGTCGCAAATTTTAAATACGCCGAGGATTGCCTTTTCTATAGTAAATTTTCAAAAAATAATTTTTTACTGTCGCAAATTTTAAATACGCCGAGGATTGCCTTTTCTATAGAAAATTTTTCAAAAAATAATTTTTTACTGTCGCAAATTTTAAATACGCCGAGGATTGCCTTTTCTATAGTAAATTTTTCAAAAAATAATTTTTTACTGTCGCAAATTTTAAATACGCCGAGGATTGCCTTTTCTATAGTAAATTTTTCAAAAAATAATTTTTTACTGTCGCAAATTTTAAATACGCCGAGGATTGCCTTATCTATAGTAAATTTTTCAAAAAATAATTTTTTACTGTCGCAAATTTTAAATACGCCGAGGATTGCCTTTTCTATAGTAAATTTTTCAAAAATAATTTTTTACTGTCGCAAATTTTAAATACGCCGAGGATTGCCTTTTCTATAGTAAATATTTCAAAAAATAATTTTTTACTGTCGCAAATTTTAAATACGCCGAGGATTGCCTTTTCTATAGTAAATTTTCAAAAATAATTTCTTACTGTCGCAAATTTTAAATACGCCGAGGATTGCCTTTTCTATAGTAAATTTTTCAAAAAATAATTTTTTACTGTCGCAAATTTAAATACGCCGAGGATTGCCTTTTCTATAGTAAATTTTTCAAAAAATAATTTTTTACTGTCGCAAATTTTAAATACGCCGAGGATTGCCTTTTCTGTAGTAAATTTTTCAAAAAATAATTTTTTAATGTCGCAAATTTTAAATACGCCGAGGATTGCCTTTTCTATAGTAAATTTTTCAAAAATAATTTTTTACTGTCGCAAATTTTAAATACGCCGAGGATTGCCTTTTCTATAGTAAATTTTTCAAAAAATAATTTTTTACTGTCGCAAATTTTAAATACGCCGAGGATTGCCTTTTCTATAGTAAATTTTTCAAAAAATAGTTTTTTACTGTCGCAAATTTTAAATACGCCGAGGATTGCCTTTTCTATAGTAAATTTTTCAAAAAATAATTTTTTACTGTCGCAAATTTTAAATACGCCGAGGATTGCCTTTTCTATAGTAAATTTTTCAAAAAATAATTTTTTACTGTCGCAAATTTTAAATACGCCGAGGATTGCCTTTTCTATAGTAAATTTTTCAAAAAATAATTTTTTACTGTCGCAAATTTTAAATACGCCGAGGATTGCCTTTTCTATAGTAAATTTTTCAAAAAATAATTTTTTACTGTCGCAAATTTTAAATACGTCGAGGATTGCCTTTTCTATAGTAAATTTTTTAAAAAATAATTTTTTACTGTCGCAAATTTTAAATACGCCGAGAATTGCCTTTTCTATAGTAAATTTTTCAAAAAATAATTTTTTTACTCTCGCAAATTTTAAATACGCCGAGAATTGCCTTTTCTATAGTAAATTTTTCAAAAAATAATTTTTTACTGTCGCAAATTTTAAATACGCCGAGGATTGCCTTTTCTATAGTAAATTTTTCAAAAAATAATTTTTTACTGTCGCAAATTTTAAATACGCCGAGGATTGCCTATTCTATAGTAAATTTTTCAAAAAATAATTTTTTACTGTCGCAAATTTTAAATACCCCGAGGATTGCCTTTTCTATAGTAAATTTTTCAAAAATAATTTTTTACTGTCGCAAATTTTAAATACGCCGAGGATTGCCTTTTCTATAGTAAATTTTTCAAAAAATAATTTTTTACTGTCGCAAATTTTAAATACGCCGAGGATTGCCTTTTCTATAGTAAATTTTTCAAAAAATAATTTTTTACTGTCGCAAATTTTAAATACGCCGAGGATTGCCTTTTCTATAGTAAATTTTTCAAAAAATAATTTTTTACTGTCGCGAATTTTAAATACGCCGAGGATTGCCTTTTTATAGTAAATTTTTCAAAAAATAATTTTTTACTGTCGCAAATTTTAAATACGCCGAGGATTGCCTTTTCTATAGTAAATTTTTCAAAAAAATAATTTTTTACTGTCGCAAATTTTAAATACGCCGAGGATTGCCTTTTCTATATTAAATTTTTCAAAAAATAATTTTTTACTGTCGCAAATTTTAAATACGCCGAGAATTGCCTTTTCTATAGTAAATTTTTCAAAAATAATTTTTACTGTCGCAAATTTTAAATACGCCGAGGATTGCCTTTTCTATAGTAAATTTTTCAAAAAATAATTTTTTACTGTCGCAAATTTTAAATACGCCGAGGATTGCCTTTTCTATAGTAAATTTTTCAAAAAATAATTTTTTACTGTCGCAAATTTTAAATACCCCGAGGATTGCCTTTTCTATAGTAAATTTTTCAAAAAATAATTTTTTACTGTCGCAAATTTTAAATACGCCGAGGATTGCCTTTTCTATAGTAAATTTTTCAAAAAATAATTTTTTACTGTCGCAAATTTTAAATACGCCGAGGATTGCCTTTTCTATAGTAAATTTTTCAAAAAATAATTTTTTACTGTCGCAAATTTTAAATACGCCGAGGATTGCCTTTTCTATAGTAAATTTTTCAAAAAATAATTTTTTACTGTCGCGAATTTTAAATACGCCGAGGATTGCCTTTTTTATAGTAAATTTTTCAAAAAATAATTTTTTACTGTCGCAATTTTAAATACGCGAGGATTGCCTTTTCTATAGTAAATTTTTCAAAAAATAATTTTTTACTGTCGCAAATTTTAAATACGCCGAGGATTGCCTTTTCTATATAAATTTTTCAAAAAATAATTTTTTACTGTCGCAAATTTTAAATACGCCGAGAATTGCCTTTTCTATAGTAAATTTTTCAAAAAATAATTTTTTACTGTCGCAAATTTTAAATACGCCGAGGATTGCCTTTTCTATAGTAAATTTTTCAAAAAATAATTTTTTATTGTCGCAAATTTTAAATACGCCGAGGATTGCCTTTTCTATAGTAAATTTTTCAAAAAATAATTTTTTACTGTCGCAAATTTTAAATATGCCGAGGATTGCCTTTTCTATAGTAAATTTTTCAAAAATAATTTTTTACTGTCGCAAATTTTAAATACGCCGAGGATTGCCTTTTCTATAGAAAATTTTTCAAAAAATAATTTTTTACTGTCGCAATTTTAAATACGCCGAGGATTGCCTTTTCTATATTAAATTTTTCAAAAATAATTTTTTACTGTCGCAAATTTTAAATACGCCGAGAATTGCCTTTTCTATAGTAAATTTTTCAAAAAATAATTTTTTACTGTCGCAAATTTTAAATACGCCGAGGATTGCCTTTTCTATAGTAAATTTTTCAAAAAATAATTTTTTATTGTCGCAAATTTTAAATACGCCGAGGATTGCCTTTTCTATAGTAAATTTTTCAAAAAATAATTTTTTACTGTCGCAAATTTTAAATATGCCGAGGATTGCCTTTTCTATAGTAAATTTTTCAAAAAAAATTTTTACTGTCGCAAATTTTAAATACGCCGAGGATTGCCTTTTCTATAGTAAATTTTTCAAAAAATAATTTTTTACTGTCGCAAATTTTAAATACGCCGAGGATTGCCTTTTCTATAGTAAATTTTTCAAAAAATAATTTTTTACTGTCGCAAATTTTAAATACGCCGAGGATTGCCTTTTCTATAGTAAATTTTTCAAAAAATAATTTTTTACTGTCGCAAATTTTAAATACGCCGAGGATTGCCTTTTCTATAGTAAATTTTTCAAAAAATAATTTTTTACTGTCGCAAATTTTAAATACGCCGAGGATTGCCTTTTCTATAGTAAATTTTTCAAAAAATAATTTTTTACTGTCGCAAATTTTAAATACGCCGAGGATTGCCTTTTCTATAGTAAATTTTTCAAAAAATAATTTTTTACTGTCGCAAATTTTAAATACGCCGAGGATTGCCTTTTCTATAGAAAATTTTTCAAAAAATAATTTTTTACTGTCGCAAATTTTAAATACGCCGAGGATTGCCTTTTCTATAGTAAATTTTTCAAAAAATAATTTTTTACTGTCGCAAATTTTAAATACGCCGAGGATTGCCTTTTCTATAGTAAATTTTTCAAAAAATAATTTTTTACTGTCGCAAATTTTAAATACGCCGAGGATTGCCTTATCTATAGTAAATTTTTCAAAAATAATTTTTTACTGTCGCAAATTTTAAATACGCCGAGGATTGCCTTTTCTATAGTAAATTTTTCAAAAAATAATTTTTTACTGTCGCAAATTTTAAATACGCCGAGGATTGCCTTTTCTATAGTAAATATTTCAAAAAATAATTTTTTACTGTCGCAAATTTTAAATACGCCGAGGATTGCCTTTTCTATAGTAAATTTTTCAAAAAATAATTTCTTACTGTCGCAAATTTTAAATACGCCGAGGATTGCCTTTTCTATAGTAAATTTTTCAAAAAATAATTTTTACTGTCGCAAATTTTAAATACGCCGAGGATTGCCTTTTCTATAGTAAATTTTTCAAAAAATAATTTTTTACTGTCGCAAATTTTAAATACGCCGAGGATTGCCTTTTCTGTAGTAGATTTTTCAAAAATAATTTTTTAATGTCGCAAATTTTAAATACGCCGAGGATTGCCTTTTCTATAGTAAATTTTTCAAAAAATAATTTTTTACTGTCGCAAATTTTAAATACGCCGAGGATTGCCTTTTCTATAGTAAATTTTTCAAAAAATAATTTTTTACTGTCGCAAATTTTAAATACGCCGAGGATTGCCTTTTCTATAGTAAATTTTCAAAAAATAGTTTTTTACTGTCGCAAATTTTAAATACGCCGAGAATTGCCTTTTCTATATTAAATTTTTCAAAAAATAATTTTTTACTGTCGCAAATTTTAAATACGCCGAGAATTGCCTTTTCTATAGTAAATTTTCAAAAAATAATTTTTTACTGTCGCAAATTTTAAATACGCCGAGGATTGCCTTTTCTATAGTAAATTTTTCAAAAAATAATTTTTTATTGTCGCAAATTTTAAATACGCCGAGGATTGCCTTTTCTATAGTAAATTTTTCAAAAATAATTTTTTACTGTCGCAAATTTTAAATATGCCGAGGATTGCCTTTTCTATAGTAAATTTTTCAAAAAAAAATTTGTTACTGTCGCAAATTTTAAATACGCCGAGGATTGCCTTTTCTATAGTAAATTTTTCAAAAAATAATTTTTTACTGTCGCAAATTTTAAATACGCCGAGGATTGCCTTTTCTATAGTAAATTTTTCAAAAAATAATTTTTTACTGTCGCAAATTTTAAATACGCCGAGGATTGCCTTTTCTATAGTAAATTTTTCAAAAAATAATTTTTTACTGTCGCAAATTTTAAATACGCCGAGGATTGCCTTTTCTATAGTAAATTTTTCAAAAAATAATTTTTTACTGTCGCAAATTTTAAATACGCCGAGGATTGCCTTTTCTATAGTAAATTTTTCAAAAAATAATTTTTTACTGTCGCAAATTTTAAATACGCCGAGGATTGCCTTTTCTATAGTAAATTTTTCAAAAATAATTTTTTACTGTCGCAAATTTTAAATACGCCGAGGATTGCCTTTTCTATAGAAAATTTTTCAAAAAATAATTTTTTACTGTCGCAAATTTTAAATACGCCGAGGATTGCCTTTTCTATAGTAAATTTTTCAAAAAATAATTTTTTACTGTCGCAAATTTTAAATACGCCGAGGATTGCCTTTTCTATAGTAAATTTTTCAAAAATAATTTTTTACTGTCGCAAATTTTAAATACGCCGAGGATTGCCTTATCTATAGTAAATTTTTCAAAAAATAATTTTTTACTGTCGCAAATTTTAAATACGCGAGGATTGCCTTTTCTATAGTAAATTTTTCAAAAAATAATTTTTTACTGTCGCAAATTTTAAATACGCCGAGGATTGCCTTTTCTATAGTAAATATTTCAAAAAATAATTTTTACTGTCGCAAATTTTAAATACGCCGAGGATTGCCTTTTCTATAGTAAATTTTTCAAAAAATAATTTCTTACTGTCGCAAATTTTAAATACGCCGAGGATTGCCTTTTCTATAGTAAATTTTTCAAAAAATAATTTTTTACTGTCGCAAATTTTAAATACGCCGAGGATTGCCTTTTCTATAGTAAATTTTTCAAAAAATAATTTTTTACTGTCGCAAATTTTAAATACGCCGAGGATTGCCTTTTCTATAGTAAATTTTTCAAAAAATAATTTTTTACTGTCGCAAATTTTAAATACGCCGAGGATTGCCTTTTCTATAGTAAATTTTTCAAAAAATAATTTTTTACTGTCGCAAATTTTAAATACGTCGAGGATTGCCTTTTCTATAGTAAATTTTTTAAAAAATAATTTTTTACTGTCGCAAATTTTAAATACGCCGAGAATTGCCTTTTCTATAGTAAATTTTTCAAAAAATAATTTTTTACTCTCGCAAATTTTAAATACGCCGAGAATTGCCTTTTCTATAGTAAATTTTTCAAAAAATAATTTTTTACTGTCGCAAATTTTAAATACGCCGAGGATTGCCTTTTCTATAGTAAATTTTCAAAAATAATTTTTTACTGTCGCAAATTTTAAATACGCCGAGGATTGCCTTTTCTATAGTAAATTTTTCAAAAAATAATTTTTTACTGTCGCAAATTTTAAATACCCCGAGGATTGCCTTTTCTATAGTAAATTTTTCAAAAAATAATTTTTTACTGTCGCAAATTTTAAATACGCCGAGGATTGCCTTTTCTATAGTAAATTTTTCAAAAAATAATTTTTTACTGTCGCAAATTTTAAATACGCCGAGGATTGCCTTTTCTATAGTAAATTTTTCAAAAAATAATTTTTTACTGTCGCAAATTTTAAATACGCCGAGGATTGCCTTTTCTATAGTAAATTTTCAAAAAATAATTTTTTACTGTCGCGAATTTTAAATACGCCGAGGATTGCCTTTTTTATAGTAAATTTTTCAAAAAATAATTTTTTACTGTCGCAAATTTTAAATACGCCGAGGATTGCCTTTTCTATAGTAAATTTTTCAAAAAATAATTTTTTACTGTCGCAAATTTTAAATACGCCGAGGATTGCCTTTTCTATATTAAATTTTTCAAAAATAATTTTTTACTGTCGCAAATTTTAAATACGCCGAGAATTGCCTTTTCTATAGTCAAATTTTTCAAAAAATAATTTTTTACTGTCGCAAATTTTAAATACGCCGAGGATTGCCTTTTCTATAGTAAATTTTTCAAAAAATAATTTTTTATTGTCGCAAATTTTAAATACGCCGAGGATTGCCTTTTCTATAGTAAATTTTTCAAAAAATAATTTTTTACTGTCGCAAATTTTAAATATGCCGAGGATTGCCTTTTCTATAGTAAATTTTCAAAAAATAATTTTTTACTGTCGCAAATTTTAAATACGCCGAGGATTGCCTTTTCTATAGTAAATTTTTCAAAAAATAATTTTTTACTGTCGCAAATTTTAAGTACGCCGAGGATTGCCTTTTCTATAGCAAAATTTTTCAAAAAATAATTTTTTACTGTCGCAAATTTTAAATACGCCCAGGATTGCCTTTTCTATAGTAAATTTTTCAAAAATAATTTTTTACTGTCGCAAATTTTAAATACGCCCAGGATTGCCTTTTCTATAGTAAATTTTTCAAAAAATAATTTTTTACTGTCGCAAATTTTAAATACGCCGAGGATTGCCTTTTCTATTGTAAATTTTTCAAAAAATAATTTTTTACTGTCGCAAATTTTAAATACGCCCAGGATTGCCTTTTCTATAGTAAATTTTTCAAAAAATAATTTTTTACTGTCGCAAATTTTAAATACGCCCAGGATTGCCTTTTCTATAGTAAATTTTTCAAAAAATAATTTTTTACTGTCGCAAATTTTAAATACGCCGAGGATTGCCTTTTCTATTGTAAATTTTTCAAAAAATAATTTTTTACTGTCGCAAATTTTAAATACGCCCAGGATTGCCTTTTCTATAGTAAATTTTTCAAAAAATAATTTTTTACTGTCGCAAATTTTAAATACGCCCAGGATTGCCTTTTCTATAGTAAATTTTTCAAAAATAATTTTTTACTGTCGCAAATTTTAAATACGCCCAGGATTGCCTTTTCTATAGTAAATTTTTCAAAAAATAATTTTTTACTGTCGCAAATTTTAAATACGCCGAGGATTGCCTTTTCTATTGTAAATTTTTCAAAAAATAATTTTTTACTGTCGCAAATTTTAAATACGCCGAGGATTGCCTTTTCTATAGTAAATTTTCAAAAAATAATTTTTTACTGTCGCAAATTTTAAATACGCCGAGGATTGCCTTTTCTATAGTAAATTTTTCAAAAATAATTTTTTACTGTCGCAAATTTTAAATACACCGAGGATTGCCTTTTCTATAGTAAATTTTCAAAAAATAATTTTTTACTGTCGCAAATTTTAAATACGCCGAGGATTGCCTTTTCTATAGTAAATTTTTCAAAAAATAATTTTTTACTGTCGCAAATTTCAAATACGCCGAGGATTGCCTTTTCTATAGTAAATGTTTCAAAAAATAATTTTTTACTGTCGCAAATTTTAAATACGCCGAGGATTGCCTTTTCTATAGTAAATTTTTCAAAAAATAATTTTTTACTGTCGCAAATTTTAAATACGCCGAGGATTGCCTTTTCTATAGTAAATTTTTCAAAAAATAATTTTTTACTGTCGCAAATTTTAAATACGCCGAGGATTGCCTTTTCTATAGTAAATTTTTCAAAAAATAATTTTTTACTGTCGCAAATTTTAAATACGCCGAGGATTGCCTTTTCTATAGCAAATTTTTCAAAAAATAATTTTTTACTGTCGCAAATTTTAAATACGCCGAGGATTGCCTTTTCTATAGTAAATTTTTCAAAAAATAATTTTTTACTGTCGCAAATTTTAAATACGCCGAGGATTGCCTTTTCTATAGTAAATTTTTTACTGTCGCAAATTTTAAATACGCCGAGGATTGCCTTTTCTATAGTAAATTTTTCAAAAAATAATTTTTTACTGTCGCAAATTTTAAATACGCCGAGGATTGCCTTTCTATAGAAAATTTTTCAAAAATAATTTTTTACTGTCGCAAATTTTAAATACGCCGAGGATTGCCTTTTCTATAGTAAATTTTCAAAAAATAATTTTTTACTGTCGCAAATTTTAAATACGCCGAGGATTGCGTTTTCTATAGAAAATTTTTCAAAAAATAATTTTTTACTGTCGCAAATTTTAAATACGCCGAGGATTGCCTTTTATATAGTAAATGTTTCAAAAAATAATTTTTTACTGTCGCAAATCTTAAATACGCCTAGGATTGCCTTTTCTATAGTAAATTTTTCAAAAAATAATTTTTTACTGTCGCAAATTTTAAATACGCCGAGGATTGCCTTTTCTATAGAAAATTTTTCAAAAAATAATTGTTTACTGTCGCAAATTTTAAATACGCCGAGGATTGCCTTTTCTATAGTAAATTTTTCAAAAAATAATTTTTTACTGTCGCAAATTTTAAATACGCCGAGGATTGCCTTTTCTATAGTAAATTTTTCAAAAAATAATTTTTTACTGTCGCAAATTTTAAATACGCCGAGGATTGCCTTTTCTATAGTAAATTTTTCAAAAAATAATTTTTTACTGTCGCAAATTTTAAATACGCCGAGGATTGCCTTTTCTATAGTAAATTTTTCAAAAAATAATTTTTTACTGTCCCAAATTTTAAATACGCCGAGGATTGCCTTTTCTATAGTAAATTTTTCAAAAAATAATTTTTTACTGTCGCAAATTTTAAATACGCCGAGGATTGCCTTTTCTATAGTAAATTTTTCAAAAAATAATTTTTTACTGTCGCAAATTTTAAATACGCCGAGGATTGCCTTTTCTATAGTAAATTTTCAAAAAATAATTTTTACTGTCGCAAATTTGAAATACGCCGAGGATTGCCTTTTCTATAGTAAATTTTTCAAAAATAATTTTTTACTGTCGCAAATTTTAAATACGCCGAGGATTGCCTTTTCTATAGTAAATTTTTCAAAAAATAATTTTTTACTGTCGCAAATTTTAAATACGCCGAGGATTGCCTTTTCTATAGTAAATTTTTCAAAAAATAATTTTTTACTGTCACAAATTTTAAATACGCCGAGGATTGCCTTTTCTATAGTAAATTTTTCAAAAATAATTTTTTACTGTCGCAAATTTTAATAGGCCGAGGATTGCCTTTTCTATAGTAAATTTTCCAAAAATAATTTTTTACTGTCGCATATTTTAAATACGCCGAGGATTACCTTTTCTATAGTAAATTTTTCAAAAAATAATTTTTTACTGTCGCAAATTTTAAATACGCCGAGGATTGCCTTTTCTATAGTAAATTTTTCAAAAAATAATTTTTTACTGTCGCAAATTTTAAATACGCCGAGGATTGCCTTTTCTATAGAAAATTTTTCAAAAAATTAATTTTTTACTGTCGCAAATTTTAAATACGCCGAGGATTGCCTTTTCTATTGTAAATTTTTCAAAAAATAATTTTTTACTGTCGCAAATTTTAAATACGCCGAGGATTGCCTTTTCTATAGTAAATTTTTCAAAAAATTATTTTTTACTGTCGCAAATTTTAAATACTCCGAGGATTGCCTTTTCTATAGTAAATTTTTCAAAAAATAATTTTTTACTGTCGCAAATTTTAAATACGCCGAGGATTGCCTTTTCTATAGTAAATTTTTCAAAAAATAATTTTTTACTGTCGCAAATTTTAAATACGCCGAGGATTGCCTTTTCTATAGTAAATTTTCAAAAAATCATTTTTTACTGTCGCAAATTTCAAATACGCCGAGGATTGCCTTTTCTATAGTAAATGTTTCAAAAAATAATTTTTTACTGTCGCAAATTTTAAATACGCCGAGGATTGCCTTTTCTATAGTAAATTTTTCAAAAAATAATTTTTTACTGTCGCAAATTTTAAATACGCCGAGGATTGCCTTTTCTATAGTAAATTTTTCAAAAAATAATTTTTTACTGTCGCAAATTTTAAATACGCGGAGGATTGCCTTTTCTATAGAAAATTTTTCAAAAAATAATTTTTTACTGTCGCAAATTTTAAATACGCCGAGGATTGCCTTTTCTATAGTAAATTTTTCAAAAAATAATTTTTTACTGTCGCAAATTTTAAATACGCCGAGGATTGCCTTTTCTATAGTAAATTTTTCAAAAAATAATTTTTTACTGTCGCAAATTTTAAATACGCCGAGGATTGCCTTTTCTATAGTAAATTTTTCAAAAAATAATTTTTTACTGTCGCAAATTTTAAATACGCCGAGGATTGCCTTTTCTATAGTAAATTTTTCAAAAAATAATTTTTTACTGTCGCAAATTTTAAATACGCCGAGGATTGCCTTTTCTATAGAAAATTTTTCAAAAAATTATTTTTTACTGTCGCAAATTTTAAATACGCCGAGGATTGCCTTTTATATAGTAAATTTTTCAAAAAATAATTTTTTACTGTCGCAAATTTTAAATACGCCGAGGATTGCCTTTTCTATAGTAAATTTTTCAAAAAATAATTTTTTACTGTCGCAAATTTTAAATACGCCGAGGATTGCCTTTTCTATAGAAAATTTTTCAAAAAATAATTTTTTGCTGTCGCAAATTTTAAATACGCCGAGGATTGCCTTTTCTATAGTAAATTTTTCAAAAATAATTTTTTACTGTCGCAAATTTTAAATACGCCGAGGATTGCCTTTTCTATAGTAAATTTTTCAAAAAATAATTTTTTACTGTCGCAAATTTTAAATACGCCGAGGATTGCCTTTTCTATAGTAAATTTTTCAAAAAATAATTTTTACTGTCGCAAATTTTAAATACGCCCAGGATTGCCTTTTCTATAGTAAATTTTTCAAAAAATAATTTTTTACTGTCGCAAATTTTAAATACGCCCAGGATTGCCTTTTCTATAGTAAATTTTTCAAAAAATAATTTTTTACTGTCGCAAATTTTAAATACGCCCAGGATTGCCTTTTCTATAGTAAATTTTTCAAAAAATAATTTTTTACTGTCGCAAATTTTAAATACGCCGAGGATTGCCTTTTCTATTGTAAATTTTTCAAAAAATAATTTTTACTGTCGCAAATTTTAAATACGCCGAGGATTGCCTTTTCTATAGTAAATTTTTCAAAAATAATTTTTTACTGTCGCAAATTTTAAATACGCCGAGGATTGCCTTTTCTATAGTAAATTTTTCAAAAAATAATTTTTTACTGTCGCAAATTTTAAATACGCCGAGGATTGCCTTTTCTATTGTAAATTTTTCAAAAATAATTTTTTACTGTCGCAAATTTTAAATACGCCGAGGATTGCCTTTTCTATAGTAAATTTTTCAAAAAATAATTTTTTACTGTCGCAAATTTTAAATACTCCGAGGATTGCCTTTTCTATAGTAAATTTTTCAAAAAATAATTTTTTACTGTCGCAAATTTTAAATACGCCGAGGATTGCCTTTTCTATAGTAAATTTTTCAAAAAATAATTTTTTACTGTCGCAAATTTTAAATACGCCGAGGATTGCCTTTTCTATAGTAAATTTTTCAAAAATAATTTTTTACTGTCGCAAATTTCAAATACGCCGAGGATTGCCTTTTCTATAGTAAATGTTTCAAAAAATAATTTTTTACTGTCGCAAATTTTAAATACGCCGAGGATTGCCTTTTCTATAGTAAATTTTTCAAAAAATAATTTTTTTACTGTCGCAAATTTTAAATACGCCGAGGATTGCCTTTTCTATAGTAAATTTTTCAAAAAATAATTTTTTACTGTCGCAAATTTTAAATACGCCGAGGATTGCCTTTTCTATAGAAAATTTTTCAAAAAATAATTTTTTTACTGTCGCAAATTTTAAATACGCCGAGGATTGCCTTTTCTATAGTAAATTTTTCAAAAAATAATTTTTTACTGTCGCAAATTTTAAATACGCCGAGGATTGCCTTTTCTATAGTAAATTTTTCAAAAAATAATTTTTTACTGTCGCAAATTTTAAATACGCCGAGGATTGCCTTTTCTATAGTAAATTTTTCAAAAAATAATTTTTTACTGTCGCAAATTTTAAATACGCCGAGGATTGCCTTTTCTATAGTAAATTTTTCAAAAATAATTTTTTACTGTCGCAAATTTTAAATACGCCGAGGATTGCCTTTTCTATAGAAAATTTTTCAAAAAAAGTATTTTTTACTGTCGCAAATTTTAAATACGCCGAGGATTGCCTTTTATATAGTAAATTTTTCAAAAAATAATTTTTTACTGTCGCAAATTTTAAATACGCCGAGGATTGCCTTTTCTATAGTAAATTTTTCAAAAAATAATTTTTACTGTCGCAAATTTTAAATACGCCGAGGATTGCCTTTTCTATAGAAAATTTTCAAAAAATAATTTTTTGCTGTCGCAAATTTTAAATACGCCGAGGATTGCCTTTTCTATAGTAAATTTTTCAAAAAATAATTTTTTACTGTCGCAAATTTTAAATACGCCGAGGATTGCCTTTTCTATAGTAAATTTTCAAAAAATAATTTTTTACTGTCGCAAATTTTAAATACGCCGAGGATTGCCTTTTCTATAGTAAATTTTTCAAAAAATAATTTTTTACTGTCGCAAATTTTAAATACGCCCAGGATTGCCTTTTCTATAGTAAATTTTTCAAAAAATAATTTTTTACTGTCGCAAATTTTAAATACGCCCAGGATTGCCTTTTCTATAGTAAATTTTTCAAAAAAATAATTTTTTACTGTCGCAAATTTTAAATACGCCCAGGATTGCCTTTTCTATAGTAAATTTTTCAAAAAATAATTTTTTACTGTCGCAAATTTTAAATACGCCGAGGATTGCCTTTTCTATTGTAAATTTTTCAAAAAATAATTTTTTACTGTCGCAAATTTTAAATACGCCGAGGATTGCCTTTTCTATAGTAAATTTTTCAAAAAATAATTTTTTACTGTCGCAAATTTTAAATACGCCGAGGATTGCCTTTTCTATAGTAAATTTTTCAAAAAATAATTTTTTTACTGTCGCAAATTTTAAATACGCCGAGGATTGCCTTTTCTATAGTAAATTTTTCAAAAATAATTTTTTACTGTCGCAAATTTTAAATAGGCCGAGGATTGCCTTTTCTATAGTAAATTTTTCAAAAATAATTTTTTACTGTCGCAAATTTCAAATACGCCGAGGATTGCCTTTTCTATAGTAAATCTTTCAAAAAATAATTTTTTACTGTCGCAAATTTTAAATACGCCGAGGATTGCCTTTTCTATAGTAAATTTTTCAAAAAATAATTTTTTACTGTCGCAAATTTTAAATACGCCGAGGATTGCCTTTTCTATAGTAAATTTTTCAAAAAATAATTTTTTACTGTCGCAAATTTTAAATACGCCGAGGATTGCCTTTTCTATAGAAAATTTTTCAAAAAATAATTTTTTACTGTCGCAAATTTTAAATACGCCGAGGATTGCCTTTTCTATAGTAAATTTTTCAAAAAATAATTTTTTACTGTCGCAAATTTTAAATACGCCGAGGATTGCCTTTTCTATAGTAAATTTTTCAAAAAATAATTTTTTACTGTCGCAAATTTTAAATACGCCGAGGATTGCCTTTTCTATAGTAAATTTTTCAAAAAAAATTTTTTACTGTCGCAAATTTTAAATACGCCGAGGATTGCCTTTTCTATAGTAAATTTTTCACAAAATAATTTTTTACTGTCGCAAATTTTAAATACGCCGAGGATTGCCTTTTCTATAGTAAATTTTTCAAAAATAATTTTTTACTGTCGCAAATTTTAAATACGCCGAGGATTGCCTTTTCTATAGTAAATTTTTCAAAAATAATTTTTTACTGTCGCAAATTTTAAAGGATTGCCTTTTCTATAGAAAATTTTTCAAAAAATAATTTTTTACTGTCGCAAATTTTAAATACGCCGAGGATTGCCTTTTCTATAGTAAATTTTTCAAAAAATAATTTTTTACTGTCGCAAATTTTAAATACGCCGAGGATTGCCTTTTCTATAGAAAATTTTTCAAAAAATAATTTTTTACTGTCGCAAATTTTAAATACGCCGAGGATTGCCTTTTATATAGTAAATTTTTCAAAAAATAATTTTTTACTGTCGCAAATTTTAAATACGCCGAGGATTGCCTTTTCTATAGTAAATTTTTCAAAAAATAATTTTTACTGTCGCAAATTTTAAATACGCCGAGGATTGCCTTTTCTATAGAAAATTTTTCAAAAAATAATTTTTTACTGTCGCAAATTTTAAATACGCCGAGGATTGCCTTTTCTATAGTAAATTTTTCAAAAAATAATTTTTTACTGTCGCAAATTTTAAATACGCCGAGGATTGCCTTTTCTATAGTAAATTTTTCAAAAAATAATTTTTTACTGTCGCAAATTTTAAATACGCCGAGGATTGCCTTTTCTATAGTAAATTTTTCAAAAAATAATTTTTTACTGTCGCAAATTTTAAATACGCCGAGGATTGCCTTTTCTATAGTAAATTTTTCAAAAAATAATTTTTTACTGTCGCAAATTTTAAATACGCCGAGGATTGCTTTTTCTATAGTAAATTTTTCAAAAATAATTTTTTACTGTCGCAAATTTTAAATACGCCGAGGATTGCCTTTTCTATAGTAAATTTTCAAAAAATAATTTTTTACTGTCGCAAATTTTAAATACGCCGAGGATTGCCTTTTCTATAGTAAATTTTTCCAAAAATAATTTTTTACTGTCGCAAATTTTAAATACGCCGAGGATTGCCTTTTCTATAGTAAATTTTTCAAAAAATAATTTTTTACTGTCGCAAATTTTAAATACGCCGAGGATTGCCTTTTCTATAGTAAATTTTTCAAAAAATAATTTTTTACTGTCGCAAATTTTAAATACGCCGAGGATTGCCTTTTCTATAGTAAATTTTTCAAAAAATAATTTTTTACTGTCGCAAATTTTAAATACGCCGAGGATTGCCTTTTCCATAGTAAATTTTTCAAAAAATAATTTTTTACTGTCGCAAATTTTAAATACGCCGAGGATTGCCTTTTCTATAGAAAATTTTTCAAAAAATAATTTTTTACTGTCGCAAATTTTAAATACGCCGAGGATTGCCTTTTCTATAGTAAATTTTTCAAAAAATAATTTTTTACTGTCGCAAATTTTAAATACGCCGAGGATTGCCTTTTCTATAGTACATTTTTCAAAAAATAATTTTTTATTGTCGCAAATTTTAAATACGCCGAGGATTGCCTTTTCTATAGTAAATTTTTCAAAAAATAATTTTTTACTGTCGCAAATTTTAAATACGCCGAGGATTGCCTTTTCTATAGAAAATTTTTCAAAAAATAATTTTTTACTGTCGCAAATTTTAAATACGCCGAGGATTGCCTTTTCTATAGTAAATTTTTCAAAAAATAATTTTTTACTGTCGCAAATTTTAAATACGCCGAGGATTGCCTTTTCTATAGTAAATTTTTCAAAAAATAATTTTTTACTGTCGCAAATTTTAAAGGATTGCCTTTTCTATAGAAAATTTTTCAAAAAATAATTTTTTACTGTCGCAAATTTTAAATACGCCGAGGATTGCCTTTTCTATAGTACATTTTTCAAAAATAATTTTTTATTGTCGCAAATTTTAAATACGCCGAGGATTGCCTTTTCTATAGTAAATTTTTCAAAAAATAATTTTTTACTGTCGCAAATTTTAAATACGCCGAGGATTGCCTTTTCTATAGAAAATTTTTCAAAAAATAATTTTTTACTGTCGCAAATTTTAAATACGCCGAGGATTGCCTTTTCTATAGTAAATTTTTCAAAAATAATTTTTTACTGTCGCAAATTTTAAATACGCCGAGGATTGCCTTTTCTATAGTAAATTTTTCAAAAAATAATTTTTTACTGTCGCAAATTTTAAAGGATTGCCTTTTCTATAGAAAATTTTTCAAAAAATAATTTTTTACTGTCGCAAATTTTAAATACGCCGAGGATTGCCTTTTCTATAGTAAATTTTTCAAAAAATAATTTTTTACTGTCGCAAATTTTAAATACGCCGAGGATTGCCTTTTCTATAGAAAATTTTTCAAAAAATAATTTTTTACTGTCGCAAATTTTAAATACGCCGAGGATTGCCTTTTATATAGTAAATTTTTCAAAAAATAATTTTTTACTGTCGCAAATTTTAAATACGCCGAGGATTGCCTTTTCTATAGTAAATTTTTCAAAAAATAATTTTTTACTGTCGCAAATTTTAAATACGCCGAGGATTGCCTTTTCTATAGAAAATTTTTCAAAAATAATTTTTTACTGTCGCAAATTTTAAATACGCCGAGGATTGCCTTTTCTATAGTAAATTTTTCAAAAAATAATTTTTTACTGTCGCAAATTTTAAATACGCCGAGGATTGCCTTTTCTATAGTAAATTTTTCAAAAAATAATTTTTTACTGTCGCAAATTTTAAATACGCCGAGGATTGCCTTTTCTATAGTAAATTTTTCAAAAAATAATTTTTTACTGTCGCAAATTTTAAATACGCCGAGGATTGCCTTTTCTATAGTAAATTTTTCAAAAAATAATTTTTTACTGTCGCAAATTTTAAATACGCCGAGGATTGCTTTTTCTATAGTAAATTTTTCAAAAAATAATTTTTTACTGTCGCAAATTTTAAATACGCCGAGGATTGCCTTTTCTATAGTAAATTTTCAAAAATAATTTTTTACTGTCGCAAATTTTAAATACGCCGAGGATTGCCTTTTCTATAGTAAATTTTTCCAAAAATAATTTTTTACTGTCGCAAATTTTAAATACGCCGAGGATTGCCTTTTCTATAGTAAATTTTTCAAAAAATAATTTTTTACTGTCGCAAATTTTAAATACGCCGAGGATTGCCTTTTCTATAGTAAATTTTTCAAAAAATAATTTTTTACTGTCGCAAATTTTAAATACGCCGAGGATTGCCTTTTCTATAGTAAATTTTTCAAAAAAATAATTTTTTACTGTCGCAAATTTTAAATACGCCGAGGATTGCCTTTTCCATAGTAAATTTTTCAAAAAATAATTTTTTACTGTCGCAAATTTTAAATACGCCGAGGATTGCCTTTTCTATAGAAAATTTTTCAAAAAATAATTTTTTACTGTCGCAAATTTTAAATACGCCGAGGATTGCCTTTTCTATAGTAAATTTTTCAAAAAATAATTTTTTACTGTCGCAAATTTTAAATACGCCGAGGATTGCCTTTTCTATAGTACATTTTTCAAAAAATAATTTTTTATTGTCGCAAATTTTAAATACGCCGAGGATTGCCTTTTCTATAGTAAATTTTTCAAAAAATAATTTTTTACTGTCGCAATTTTAAATACGCCGAGGATTGCCTTTTCTATAGAAAATTTTTCAAAAAATAATTTTTTACTGTCGCAAATTTAAATACGACGAGGATTGCCTTTTCTATAGTAAATTTTTCAAAAAATAATTTTTTACTGTCGCAAATTTTAAATACGCCAGGATTGCCTTTTCTATAGTAAATTTTTCAAAAAATAATTTTTTACTGTCGCAAATTTTAATACGCCCAGGATTGCCTTTTCTATAGTAAATTTTCAAAAAATAATTTTTTACTGTCGCAAATTTTAAATACGCCGAGGATTGCCTTTTCTATTGTAATTTTTCAAAAAATAATTTTTTACTGTCGCAAATTTTAAATACGCCGAGGATTGCCCTTTCTATAGTAAATTTTTCAAAAATAATTTTTTACTGTCGCAAATTTTAAATACGCCGAGGATTGCCTTTTCTATAGTAAATTTTTCAAAAAATAATTTTTTACTGTCGCAAATTTTAAATACGCCGAGGATTGCCTTTTCTATAGAAAATTTTCAAAAAATAATTTTTTACTGTCGCAAATTTTAAATACGCCGAGGATTGCCTTTTCTATAGTAAATTTTTCAAAAAATAATTTTTTACTGTCGCAAATTTTAAATACGCCGAGGATTGCCTTTTCTATAGAAAATTTTTCAAAAAATAATTTTTTACTGTCGCAAATTTTAAATACGCCGAGGATTGCCTTTTCTATAGTAAATTTTTCAAAAAATAATTTTTTACTGTCGCAAATTTTAAATACGCCGAGGATTGCCTTTTCTATAGAAAATTTTTCAAAAAATAATTTTTTACTGTCGCAAATTTTAAATACGCCGAGGATTGCCTTTTATATAGTAAATTTTTCAAAAAATAATTTTTTACTGTCGCAAATTTTAAATACGCCGAGGATTGCCTTTTCTATAGTAAATTTTTCAAAAAATAATTTTTTACTGTCGCAAATTTTAAATACGCCGAGGATTGCCTTTTCTATAGTAAATTTTTCAAAAAATAATTTTTTACTGTCGCAAATTTTAAATACGCCGAGGATTGCCTTTTCTATAGTAAATTTTTCAAAAAATAATTTTTTACTGTCGCAAATTTTAAATACGCCGAGGATTGCCTTTTCTATAGTAAATTTTTTCAAAAAATAATTTTTTACTGTCGCAAATTTTAAATACGCCGAGGATTGCCTTTTCTATAGTAAATTTTTCAAAAAATAATTTTTTACTGTCGCAAATTTTAAATACGCCGAGAATTGCCTTTTCTATAGTAAATTTTTCAAAAAATAATTTTTTACTGTCGCAAATTTTAAATACGCCGAGGATTGCCTTTTCTATAGTAAATTTTTCAAAAAATAATTTTTTACTGTCGCAAATTTTAAATACGCCGAGGATTGCCTTTTCTATAGTAAATTTTTCAAAAATAATTCTTTACTGTCGCAAATTTTAAATCCGCCGAGGATTGCCTTTTCTATAGTAAATTTTTCAAAAAATAATTTTTTACTGTCGCAAATTTTAAATACGCCGAGGATTGCCTTTTCTATAGTAAATTTTTCAAAAAATTATTTTTTACTGTCGCAAATTTTAAATACGCCGAGGATTGCCTTTTCTATAGAAAATTTTTCAAAAAATAATTTTTTACTGTCGCAAATTTTAAATACGCCGAGGATTGCCTTTTCTATAGTAAATTTTTCAAAAAATAATTTTTTACTGTCGCAAATTTTAAATACGCCGAGGATTGCCTTTTCTATAGTAAATTTTTCAAAAAATAATTTTTTACTGTCGCAAATTTTAAATACGCCGAGGATTGCCTTTTCTATAGTAAATTTTCAAAAAAATAATTTTTTACTGTCGCAAATTTTAAATACGCCGAGGATTGCCTTTTCTATAGTAAATTTTTCAAAAAATAATTTTTTACTGTTGCAAATTTTAAATACGCCGAGGATTGCCTTTTCTATAGTAAATTTTTCAAAAATAATTTTTACTGTCGCAAATTTTAAATACGCCGAGGATTGCCTTTTCTATAGTAAATTTTTCAAAAAATAATTTTTACTGTCGCAAATTTTAAATACGCCGAGGATTGCCTTTTCTATAGTAAATTTTTCAAAAAATAATTTTTTACTGTCGCAAATTTTAAATACGCCGAGGATTGCCTTTTCTATAGTAAATTTTTCAAAAAATAATTTTTTACTGTCGCAAATTTTAAATACGCCGAGGATTGCCTTTTCTATAGTAAATTTTTCAAAAAATAATTTTTTACTGTCGCAAATTTTAAATACGCCGAGGATTGCCTTTTCTATAGTAAATTTTTCAAAAAATAATTTTTTACTGTCGCAAATTTTAAATACGCCGAGGATTGCCTTTTCTATAGTAAATTTTTCAAAAAATAATTTTTTTACTGTCGCAAATTTTAAATACGCCGAGGATTGCCTTTTCTATAGTAAATTTTTCAAAAAATAATTTTTTACTGTCGCAAATTTTAAATACGCCGAGGATTGCCTTTTCTATAGTAAATTTTTCAAAAAATAATTTTTTACTGTCGCAAATTTTAAATACGCCGAGAATTGCCTTTTCTATAGTAAATTTTTCAAAAAATAATTTTTTACTGTCGCAAATTTTAAATACGCCGAGGATTGCCTTTTCTATAGTAAATTTTTCAAAAAATAATTTTTTACTGTCGCAAATTTTAAATACGCCGAGGATTGCCTTTTCTATAGTAAATTTTTCAAAAAATAATTCTTTACTGTCGCAAATTTTAAATACGCCGAGGATTGCCTTTTCTATAGTAAATTTTTCAAAAAATAATTTTTTACTGTCGCAAATTTTAAATACGCCGAGGATTGCCTTTTCTATAGTAAATTTTTCAAAAATTATTTTTTACTGTCGCAAATTTTAAATACGCCGAGGATTGCCTTTTCTATAGAAAATTTTTCAAAAAATAATTTTTTACTGTCGCAAATTTTAAATACGCCGAGGATTGCCTTTTCTATAGTAAATTTTTCAAAAAATAATTTTTTACTGTCGCAAATTTTAAATACGCCGAGGATTGCCTTTTCTATAGTAAATTTTTCAAAAAATAATTTTTTACTGTCGCAAATTTAAATACGCCGAGGATTGCCTTTTCTATAGTAAATTTTTCAAAAAATAATTTTTTACTGTCGCAAATTTTAAATACGCCGAGGATTGCCTTTTCTATAGTAAATTTTTCAAAAAATAATTTTTTACTGTTGCAAATTTTAAATACGCCGAGGATTGCCTTTTCTATAGTAAATTTTTCAAAAATAATTTTTTACTGTCGCAAATTTTAAATACGCCGAGGATTGCCTTTTCTATAGTAAATTTTCAAAAATAATTTTTTACTGTCGCAAATTTTAAATACGCCGAGGATTGCCTTTTCTATAGTAAATTTTTCAAAAAATAATTTTTTACTGTCGCAAATTTTAAATACGCCGAGGATTGCCTTTTCTATTGTAAATTTTTCAAAAAATAATTTTTTACTGTCGCAAATTTTAAATACGCCGAGGATTGCCTTTTCTATAGTAAATTTTTCAAAAAGTTATTTTTTACTGTCACAAATTTTAAATACGCCGAGGATTGCCTTTTCTATAGTAAATTTTTCAAAAAATAATTTTTTACTGTCGCAAATTTTAAATACGCCGAGGATTGCCTTTTCTATAGAAAATTTTTCAAAAAATAATTTTTTACTGTCGCAAATTTTAAATACGCCGAGGATTGCCTTTTCTATAGTAAATTTTTCAAAAAATAATTTTTTACTGTCGCAAATTTTAAATACGCCGAGGATTGCCTTTTCTATAGTAAATTTTTCAAAAATAATTTTTTACTGTTGCAAATTTTAAATACGCCGAGGATTGCCTTTTCTATAGTAAATTTTTCAAAAAATAATTTTTTACTGTCGCAAATTTTAAATACGCCGAGGATTGCCTTTTCTATAGTAAATTTTTCAAAAAATAATTTTTTACTGTCGCAAATTTTAAATACGCCGAGGATTGCCTTTTCTATAGTAAATTTTTCAAAAAATAATTTTTTACTGTCGCAAATTTTAATACGCCGAGGATTGCCTTTTCTATAGTAAATTTTTCAAAAATAATTTTTTACTGTCGCAAATTTTAAATACGCCGAGGATTGCCTTTTCTATAGTAAATTTTTCAAAAAATAATTTTTTACTGTCGCAAATTTTAAATACGCCGAGGATTGCCTTTTCTATAGTAAATTTTTCAAAAAATTTTTCAAAAAATAATTTTTTACTGTCGCAAATTTTAAATACACCGAGAATTGCCTTTTCTATAGTAAATTTTTCAAAAAATAATTTTTTACTGTCGCAAATTTTAAATACGCCGAGGATTGCCTTTTCTATAGTAAATTTTTCAAAAAATAATTTTTTATTGTCGCAAATTTTAAATACGCCGAGGATTGCCTTTTCTATAGTAAATTTTTCAAAAAATAATTTTTTACTGTCGCAAATTTTAAATACGCCGAGGATTGCCTTTTCTATAGTAAATTTTTCAAAAAATAATTTTTTACTGTCGCAAATTTTAAATACGCCGAGGATTGCCTTTTGTATAGTAAATTTTTCAAAAAATAATTTTTTACTGTCGCAAATTTTAAATACGCCGAGGATTGCCTTTTCTATAGTAAATTTTTCAAAAAATAATTTTTTACTATCGCAAATTTTAAATACGCCGAGGATTGCCTTTTCTATAGTAAATTTTTCAAAAAATAATTTTTTACTGTCGCAAATTTTAAATACGCCGAGGATTGCCTTTTCTATAGTAAATTTTTCAAAAAATAATTTTTTACTGTCGCAAATTTCAAATACGCCGAGGATTGCCTTTTCTATAGTAAATGTTTCAAAAAATAATTTTTTACTGTCGCAAATTTTAAATACGCCGAGGATTGCCTTTTCTATAGTAAATTTTTCAAAAAATAATTTTTTACTGTCGCAAATTTTAAATACGCCGAGGATTGCCTTTTCTATAGCAAATTTTTCAAAAAATAATTTTTTACTGTCGCAAATTTTAAATACGCCGAGGATTGCCTTTTCTATAGAAAATTTTTCAAAAAAATAATTTTTTACTGTCGCAAATTTTAAATACGCCGAGGATTGCCTTTTCTATAGTAAATTTTTCAAAAAATAATTTTTTACTGTCGCAAATTTTAAATACGCCGAGGATTGCCTTTTCTATAGTAAATTTTTCAAAAAATAATTTTTTACTGTCGCAAATTTTAAATACGCCGAGGATTGCCTTTTCTATAGTAAATTTTTCAAAAAATAATTTTTTACTGTCGCAAATTTTAAATACGCCGAGGATTGCCTTTTCTATAGTAAATTTTTCAAAAAATAATTTTTTACTGTCGCAAATTTTAAATACGCCGAGGATTGCCTTTTCTATAGTAAATTTTTCAAAAAATAATTTTTTACTGTCGCAAATTTTAAATACGCCGAGGATTGCCTTTTCTATAGTAAATTTTTCAAAAAATAATTTTTTACTGTCGCAAATTTTAAATACGCCGAGGATTGCCTTTTCTATAGTAAATTTTTCAAAAAATAATTTTTTACTGTCGCAAATTTTAAATACGCCGAGGATTGCCTTTTCTATAGTAAATTTTTCAAAAAATAATTTTTTACTGTCGCAAATTTTAAATACGCCGAGGATTGCCTTTTCTATAGTAAATTTTTCAAAAAATAATTTTTTACTGTCGCAAATTTTAAATACGCCGAGGATTGCCTTTTCTATAGTAAATTTTTCAAAAAATAATTTTTTACTGTCGCAAATTTTAAATACGCCGAGGATTGCCTTTTCTATAGTAAATTTTTCAAAAAATAATTTTTTACTGTCGCAAATTTTAAATACGCCGAGAATTGCCTTTTCTATAGTAAATTTTTCAAAAAATAATTTTTTACTGTCGCAAATTTTAAATACGCCGAGGATTGCCTTTTCTATAGTAAATTTTTCAAAAAATAATTTTTTACTGTCGCAAATTTTAAATACGCCGAGGATTGCCTTTTCTATAGTAAATTTTTCAAAAAATAATTCTTTACTGTCGCAAATTTTAAATACGCCGAGGATTGCCTTTTCTATAGTAAATTTTTCAAAAAATAATTTTTTACTGTCGCAAATTTTAAATACGCCGCGGATTGCCTTTTCTATAGTAAATTTTTCAAAAAATTATTTTTTACTGTCGCAAATTTTAAATACGCCGAGGATTGCCTTTTCTATAGAAAATTTTTCAAAAAGTAATTTTTTACTGTCGCAAATTTTAAATACGCCGAGGATTGCCTTTTCTATAGTAAATTTTTCAAAAAATAATTTTTTACTGTCGCAAATTTTAAATACGCCGAGGATTGCCTTTTCTATAGTAAATTTTTCAAAAAATAATTTTTTACTGTCGCAAATTTTAAATACGCCGAGGATTGCCTTTTCTATAGTAAATTTTTCAAAAAATAATTTTTTACTGTCGCAAATTTTAAATACGCCGAGGATTGCCTTTTCTATAGTAAATTTTTCAAAAAATAATTTTTTACTGTTGCAAATTTTAAATACGCCGAGGATTGCCTTTTCTATAGTAAATTTTTCAAAAAATAATTTTTTACTGTCGCAAATTTTAAATACGCCGAGGATTGCCTTTTCTATAGTAAATTTTTCAAAAAATAATTTTTTACTGTCGCAAATTTTAATACGCCGAGGATTGCCTTTTCTATAGTAAATTTTTCAAAAAATAATTTTTTACTGTCGCAAATTTTAAATACGCCGAGGATTGCTTTTTCTATAGTAAATTTTTCAAAAAATAATTTTTTACTGTCGCAAATTTTAAATACGCCGAGGATTGCCTTTTCTATAGTAAATTTTTCAAAAAGTTATTTTTTACTGTCGCAAATTTTAAATACGCCGAGGATTGCCTTTTCTATAGTAAATTTTTCAAAAAATAATTTTTTACTGTCGCAAATTTTAAATACGCCGAGGATTGCCTTTTCTATAGAAAATTTTTCAAAAAATAATTTTTTACTGTCGCAAATTTTAAATACGCCGAGGATTGCCTTTTCTATAGTAAATTTTTCAAAAAATAATTTTTTACTGTCGCAAATTTTAAATACGCCGAGGATTGCCTTTTCTATAGTAAATTTTTCAAAAAATAATTTTTTACTGTCGCAAATTTTAAATACGCCGAGGATTGCCTTTTCTATAGTAAATTTTTCAAAAAATAATTTTTTACTGTCGCAAATTTTAAATACGCCGAGAATTGCCTTTTCTATAGTAAATTTTTCAAAAAATAATTTTTTACTGTCGCAAATTTTAAATACGCCGAGGATTGCCTTTTCTATAGTAAATTTTTCAAAAAATAATTTTTTACTGTCGCAAATTTTAAATACGCCGAGGATTGCCTTTTCTATAGAAAATTTTTCAAAAAATAATTTTTTACTGTCGCAAATTTTAAATACGCCGAGGATTGCCTTTTCTATAGTAAATTTTTCAAAAAATAATTTTTTACTGTCGCAAATTTTAAATACGCCGAGGATTGCCTTTTCTATAGTACATTTTTCAAAAAATAATTTTTTATTGTCGCAAATTTTAAATACGCCGAGGATTGCCTTTTCTATAGTAAATTTTTCAAAAAATAATTTTTTACTGTCGCAAATTTTAAATACGCCGAGGATTGCCTTTTCTATAGTAAATTTTTCAAAAAATAATTTTTTACTGTCGCAAATTTTAAATACGCCGAGGATTGCCTTTTCTATAGAAAATTTTTCAAAAAATAATTTTTTACTGTCGCAAATTTTAAATACGCCGAGGATTGCCTTTTCTATAGTAAATTTTTCAAAAAATAATTTTTTACTGTCGCAAATTTTAAATACGCCCAGGATTGCCTTTTCTATAGTAAATTTTTCAAAAAATAATTTTTTACTGTCGCAAATTTTAAATACGCCCAGGATTGCCTTTTCTATAGTCAATTTTTCAAAAAATAATTTTTTACTGTCGCAAATTTTAAATACGCCCAGGATTGCCTTTTCTATAGTAAATTTTTCAAAAAATAATTTTTTACTGTCGCAAATTTTAAATACGCCGAGGATTGCCTTTTCTATTGTAAATTTTTCAAAAAATAATTTTTTACTGTCGCAAATTTTAAATACGCCCAGGATTGCCTTTTCTATAGTAAATTTTTCAAAAAATAATTTTTTACTGTCGCAAATTTTAAATACGCCGAGGATTGCCTTTTCCATAGTAAATTTTTCAAAAAATAATTTTTTACTGTCGCAAATTTTAAATACGCCGAGGATTGCCTTTTCTATAGTAAATTTTTCAAAAAATAATTTTTTACTGTCGCAAATTTTAAATACGCCGAGGATTGCCTTTTCTATAGTAAATTTTTCAAAAAATAATTTTTTACTGTCGCAAATTTCAAATACGCCGAGGATTGCCTTTTCTATAGTAAATGTTTCAAAAAATAATTTTTTACTGCCGCAAATTTTAAATACGCCGAGGATTGCCTTTTCTATAGTAAATTTTTCAAAAAATAATTTTTTACTGTCGCAAATTTTAAATACGCCGAGGATTGCCTTTTCTATAGTAAATTTTTCAAAAAATAATTTTTTACTGTCGCAAATTTTAAATACGCCGAGGATTGCCTTTTCTATAGAAAATTTTTCAAAAAATAATTTTTTACTGTCGCAAATTTTAAATACGCCGAGGATTGCATTTTCTATAGTAAATTTTTCAAAAAATAATTTTTTACTGTCGCAAATTTTAAATACGCCGAGGATTGCCTTTCCTATAGTAAATTTTTCAAAAAATAATTTTTTACTGTCGCAAATTTTAAATACGCCGAGGATTGCCTTTTCTATAGTAAATTTTTCAAAAAATAATTTTTTACTGTCGCAAATTTTAAATACGCCGAGGATTGCCTTTTCTATAGTAAATTTTTCAAAAAATAATTTTTTACTGTCGCAAATTTTAAATACGCCGAGGATTGCCTTTTCTATAGTAAATTTTTCAAAAAATAATTTTTTACTGTCGCAAATTTTAAATACGCCGAGGATTGCCTTTTCTATAGTAAATTTTTCAAAAAATAATTTTTTACTGTCGCAAATTTTAAATACGCCGAGGATTGCCTTTTCTATAGAAAATTTTTCAAAAAATAATTTTTTACTGTCGCAAATTTTAAATACGCCGAGGATTGCCTTTTCTATAGTAAATTTTTCAAAAAATAATTTTTTACTGTCGCAAATTTTAAATACGCCGAGGATTGCCTTTTCTATAGAAAATTTTTCAAAAAATAATTTTTTACTGTCGCAAATTTTAAATACGCCGAGGATTGCCTTTTATATAGTAAATTTTTCAAAAAATAATTTTTTACTGTCGCAAATTTTAAATACGCCGAGGATTGCCTTTTCTATAGTAAATTTTTCAAAAAATAATTTTTTACTGTCGCAAATTTTAAATACGCCGAGGATTGCCTTTTCTATAGAAAATTTTTCAAAAAATAATTTTTTACTGTCGCAAATTTTAAATACGCCGAGGATTGCCCTTTCTATAGTAAATTTTTCAAAAAATAATTTTTTCTGTCGCAAATTTTAAATACGCCGAGGATTGCCTTTTCTATAGTAAATTTTTCAAAAAATAATTTTTTACTGTCGCAAATTTTAAATACGCCGAGGATTGCCTTTTCTATAGTAAATTTTTCAAAAAATAATTTTTTACTGTCGCAAATTTTAAATACGCCCAGGATTGCCTTTTCTATAGTAAATTTTTCAAAAAATAATTTTTTACTGTCGCAAATTTTAAATACGCCCAGGATTGCCTTTTCTATAGTAAATTTTTCAAAAATAATTTTTTACTGTCGCAAATTTTAAATACGCCCAGGATTGCCTTTTCCATAGTAAATTTTTCAAAAAATAATTTTTTACTGTCGCAAATTTTAAATACGCCGAGGATTGCCTTTTCTATTGTAAATTTTTCAAAAAATAATTTTTTACTGTCGCAAATTTTAAATACGCCGAGGATTGCCTTTTCTATAGTAAATTTTTCAAAAAATAATTTTTTACTGTCGCAAATTTTGGATTGCCTTTTCTATAGTAAATTTTTCAAAAAATAATTTTTTACTGTCGCAAATTTTAAATACGCCGAGGATTGCCTTTTCTATAATAAATTTTTCAAAAAATAATTTTTTACTGTCGCAAATTTTAAATACGCCGAGGATTGCCTTTTCTATAGTAAATTTTTCAAAAAATAATTTTTTACTGTCGCAAATTTCAAATACGCCGAGGATTGCCTTTTCTATAGTAAATGTTTCAAAAAATAATTTTTTACTGTCGCAAATTTTAAATACGCCGAGGATTGCCTTTTCTATAGTAAATTTTTCAAAAAATAATTTTTTACTGTCGCAAATTTTAAATACGCCGAGGATTGCCTTTTCTATAGTAAATTTTTCAAAAAATAATTTTTTACTGTCGCAAATTTTAAATACGCCGAGGATTGCCTTTTCTATAGAAAATTTTTCAAAAAATAATTTTTTACTGTCGCAAATTTTAAATACGCCGAGGATTGCCTTTTCTATAGTAAATTTTTCAAAAAATAATTTTTTACTGTCGCAAATTTTAAATACGCCGAGGATTGCCTTTTCTATAGTAAATTTTTCAAAAAATAATTTTTTACTGTCGCAAATTTTAAATACGCCGAGGATTGCCTTTTCTATAGTAAATTTTTCAAAAAAAATTTTTTACTGTCGCAAATTTTAAATACGCCGAGGATTGCCTTTTCTATAGTAAATTTTTCACAAAATAATTTTTTACTGTCGCAAATTTTAAATACGCCGAGGATTGCCTTTTCTATAGTAAATTTTTCAAAAAATAATTTTTTACTGTCGCAAATTTTAAATACGCCGAGGATTGCCTTTTCTATAGTAAATTTTTCAAAAAATAATTTTTTACTGTCGCAAATTTTAAATACGCCGAGGATTGCCTTTTCTATAGAAAATTTTTCAAAAAATAATTTTTTACTGTCGCAAATTTTAAATACGCCGAGGATTGCCTTTTCTATAGTAAATTTTTCAAAAAATAATTTTTTACTGTCGCAAATTTTAAATACGCCGAGGATTGCCTTTTCTATAGAAAATTTTTCAAAAAATAATTTTTTACTGTCGCAAATTTTAAATACGCCGAGGATTGCCTTTTATATAGTAAATTTTTCAAAAAATAATTTTTTACTGTCGCAAATTTTAAATACGCCGAGGATTGCCTTTTCTATAGTAAATTTTTCAAAAAATAATTTTTTACTGTCGCAAATTTTAAATACGCCGAGGATTGCCTTTTCTATAGAAAATTTTTCAAAAAATAATTTTTTACTGTCGCAAATTTTAAATACGCCGAGGATTGCCTTTCTATAGTAAATTTTTCAAAAAATAATTTTTTACTGTCGCAAATTTTAAATACGCCGAGGATTGCCTTTTCTATAGTAAATTTTTCAAAAAATAATTTTTTACTGTCGCAAATTTTAAATACGCCGAGGATTGCCTTTTCTATAGAAAATTTTTCAAAAAATAGTTTTTTACTGTCGCAAATTTTAAATACGCCGAGGATTGCCTTTTCTATAGAAAATTTTTCAAAAAATAATTTTTTACTGTCGCAAATTTTAAATACGCCGAGGATTGCCTTTTCTATAGTAAATTTTTCAAAAAATAATTTTTTACTGTCGCAAATTTTAAATACGCCCAGGATTGCCTTTTCTATAGTAAATTTTTCAAAAAATAATTTTTTACTGTCGCAAATTTTAAATACGCCGAGGATTGCCTTTTCTATAGAAAATTTTTCAAAAAATAGTTTTTTACTGTCGCAAATTTTAAATACGCCCAGGATTGCCTTTTCTATAGTAAATTTTTCAAAAAATAATTTTTTACTGTCGCAAATTTTAAATACGCCGAGGATTGCCTTTTCTATAGTAAATTTTTCAAAAAATAATTTTTTACTGTCGCAAATTTTAAATACGCCGAGGATTGCCTTTTCTATAGAAAATTTTTCAAAAAATAGTTTTTTACTGTCGCAAATTTTAAATACGCCGAGGATTGCCTTTTCTATAGAAAATTTTTCAAAAAATAATTTTTTACTGTCGCAAATTTTAAATACGCCGAGGATTGCCTTTTTATAGTAAATTTTTCAAAAAATAATTTTTTACTGTCGCAAATTTTAAATACGCCCAGGATTGCCTTTTCTATAGTAAATTTTTCAAAAAATAATTTTTTACTGTCGCAAATTTTAAATACGCCCAGGATTGCCTTTTCTATAGTAAATTTTTCAAAAAATAATTTTTTACTGTCGCAAATTTTAAATACGCCCAGGATTGCCTTTTCTATAGTAAATTTTTCAAAAAATAATTTTTTACTGTCGCAAATTTTAAATACGCCGAGGATTGCCTTTTCTATAGTAAATTTTTCAAAAAATAATTTTTTACTGTCGCAAATTTCAAATACGCCGAGGATTGCCTTTTCTATAGTAAATGTTTCAAAAAATAATTTTTTACTGCCGCAAATTTTAAATACGCCGAGGATTGCCTTTTCTATAGTAAATTTTTCAAAAAATAATTTTTTACTGTCGCAAATTTTAAATACGCCGAGGATTGCCTTTTCTATAGTAAATTTTTCAAAAAATAATTTTTTACTGTCGCAAATTTTAAATACGCCGAGGATTGCCTTTTCTATAGAAAATTTTTCAAAAAATAATTTTTTACTGTCGCAAATTTTAAATACGCCGAGGATTGCATTTTCTATAGTAAATTTTTCAAAAAATAATTTTTTACTGTCGCAAATTTTAAATACGCCGAGGATTGCCTTTCCTATAGTAAATTTTTCAAAAAATAATTTTTTACTGTCGCAAATTTTAAATACGCCGAGGATTGCCTTTTCTATAGTAAATTTTTCAAAAAATAATTTTTTACTGTCGCAAATTTTAAATACGCCGAGGATTGCCTTTTCTATAGTAAATTTTTCAAAAAATAATTTTTTACTGTCGCAAATTTTAAATACGCCGAGGATTGCCTTTTCTATAGTAAATTTTTCAAAAAATAATTTTTTACTGTCGCAAATTTTAAATACGCCGAGGATTGCCTTTTCTATAGTAAATTTTTCAAAAAATAATTTTTTACTGTCGCAAATTTTAAATACGCCGAGGATTGCCTTTTCTATAGAAAATTTTTCAAAAAATAATTTTTTACTGTCGCAAATTTTAAATACGCCGAGGATTGCCTTTTCTATAGTAAATTTTTCAAAAAATAATTTTTTACTGTCGCAAATTTTAAATACGCCGAGGATTGCCTTTTCTATAGAAAATTTTTCAAAAAATAATTTTTTACTGTCGCAAATTTTAAATACGCCGAGGATTGCCTTTTAAAAAATAATTTTTTACTGTCGCAAATTTTAAATACGCCGAGGATTGCCTTTTCTATAGTAAATTTTTCAAAAAATAATTTTTTACTGTCGCAAATTTTAAATACGCCGAGGATTGCCTTTTCTATAGAAAATTTTTCAAAAAATAATTTTTTACTGTCGCAAATTTTAAATACGCCGAGGATTGCCTTTTCTATAGTAAATTTTTCAAAAAATAATTTTTTACTGTCGCAAATTTTAAATACGCCGAGGATTGCCTTTTCTATAGTAAATTTTTCAAAAAATAATTTTTTACTGTCGCAAATTTTAAATACGCCGAGGATTGCCTTTTCTATAGTAAATTTTTCAAAAAATAATTTTTTACTGTCGCAAATTTTAAATACGCCCAGGATTGCCTTTTCTATAGTAAATTTTTCAAAAAATAATTTTTTACTGTCGCAAATTTTAAATACGCCCAGGATTGCCTTTTCTGTAGTAAATTTTTCAAAAAATAATTTTTTACTGTCGCAAATTTTAAATACGCCCAGGATTGCCTTTTCCATAGTAAATTTTTCAAAAAATAATTTTTTACTGTCGCAAATTTTAAATACGCCGAGGATTGCCTTTTCTATTGTAAATTTTTCAAAAAATAATTTTTTACTGTCGCAAATTTTAAATACGCCGAGGATTGCCTTTTCTATAGTAAATTTTTCAAAAAATAATTTTTTACTGTCGCAAATTTTGGATTGCCTTTTCTATAGTAAATTTTTCAAAAAATAATTTTTTACTGTCGCAAATTTTAAATACGCCGAGGATTGCCTTTTCTATAATAAATTTTTCAAAAAATAATTTTTTACTGTCGCAAATTTTAAATACGCCGAGGATTGCCTTTTCTATAGTAAATTTTTCAAAAAATAATTTTTTACTGTCGCAAATTTCAAATACGCCGAGGATTGCCTTTTCTATAGTAAATGTTTCAAAAAATAATTTTTTACTGTCGCAAATTTTAAATACGCCGAGGATTGCCTTTTCTATAGTAAATTTTTCAAAAAATAATTTTTTACTGTCGCAAATTTTAAATACGCCGAGGATTGCCTTTTCTATAGTAAATTTTTCAAAAAATAATTTTTTACTGTCGCAAATTTTAAATACGCCGAGGATTGCCTTTTCTATAGAAAATTTTTCAAAAAATAATTTTTTACTGTCGCAAATTTTAAATACGCCGAGGATTGCCTTTTCTATAGTAAATTTTTCAAAAAATAATTTTTTACTGTCGCAAATTTTAAATACGCCGAGGATTGCCTTTTCTATAGTAAATTTTTCAAAAAATAATTTTTTACTGTCGCAAATTTTAAATACGCCGAGGATTGCCTTTTCTATAGTAAATTTTTCAAAAAAAATTTTTTACTGTCGCAAATTTTAAATACGCCGAGGATTGCCTTTTCTATAGTAAATTTTTCACAAAATAATTTTTTACTGTCGCAAATTTTAAATACGCCGAGGATTGCCTTTTCTATAGTAAATTTTTCAAAAAATAATTTTTTACTGTCGCAAATTTTAAATACGCCGAGGATTGCCTTTTCTATAGTAAATTTTTCAAAAAATAATTTTTTACTGTCGCAAATTTTAAATACGCCGAGGATTGCCTTTTCTATAGAAAATTTCTCAAAAAATAATTTTTTACTGTCGCAAATTTTAAATACGCCGAGGATTGCCTTTTCTATAGTAAATTTTTCAAAAAATAATTTTTTACTGTCGCAAATTTTAAATACGCCGAGGATTGCCTTTTCTATAGAAAATTTTTCAAAAAATAATTTTTTACTGTCGCAAATTTTAAATACGCCGAGGATTGCCTTTTATATAGTAAATTTTTCAAAAAATAATTTTTTACTGTCGCAAGCCGAGGATTGCCTTTTCTATAGTAAATTTTTCAAAAAATAATTTTTTACTGTCGCAAATTTTAAATACGCCGAGGATTGCCTTTTCTATAGAAAATTTTTCAAAAAATAATTTTTTACTGTCGCAAATTTTAAATACGCCGAGGATTGCCTTTTCTATAGTAAATTTTTCAAAAAATAATTTTTTACTGTCGCAAATTTTAAATACGCCGAGGATTGCCTTTTCTATAGTAAATTTTTCAAAAAATAATTTTTTACTGTCGCAAATTTTAAATACGCCGAGGATTGCCTTTTCTATAGAAAATTTTTCAAAAAATAGTTTTTTACTGTCGCAAATTTTAAATACGCCGAGGATTGCCTTTTCTATAGAAAATTTTTCAAAAAATAATTTTTTACTGTCGCAAATTTTAAATACGCCGAGGATTGCCTTTTCTATAGTAAATTTTTCAAAAAATAATTTTTTAATGTCGCAAATTTTAAATACGCCCAGGATTGCCTTTTCTATAGTAAATTTTTCAAAAAATAATTTTTTACTGTCGCAAATTTTAAATACGCCCAGGATTGCCTTTTCTATAGTAAATTTTTCAAAAAATAATTTTTTACTGTCGCAAATTTTAAATACGCCCAGGATTGCCTTTTCTATAGTAAATTTTTCAAAAAATAATTTTTTACTGTCGCAAATTTTAAATACGCCGAGGATTGCCTTTTCTATAGTAAATTTTTCAGAAAATAATTTTTTACTGTCGCAAATTTTAAATACGCCGAGGATTGCCTTTTCTATAGTAAATTTTTCAAAAAATAATTTTTTACTGTCGCAAATTTTAAATACGCCGAGGATTGCCTTTTCTATAGTAAATTTTTCAAAAAATAATTTTTTACTGTCGCAAATTTTAAATACGCCGAGGATTGCCTTTTCTATAGTAAATTTTTCAAAAAATAATTTTTTACTGTCGCAAATTTTAAATACGCCGAGGATTGCCTTTTCTATAGTAAATTTTTCAAAAAATAATTTTTTACTGTCGCAAATTTCAAATACGCCGAGGATTGCCTTTTCTATAGTAAATGTTTCAAAAAATAATTTTTTACTGTCGCAAATTTTAAATACGCCGAGGATTGCCTTTTCTATAGTAAATTTTTCAAAAAATAATTTTTTACTGTCGCAAATTTTAAATACGCCGAGGATTGCCTTTTCTATAGTAAATTTTTCAAAAAATAATTTTTTACTGTCGCAAATTTTAAATACGCCGAGGATTGCCTTTTCTATAGAAAATTTTTCAAAAAATAAGTTTTTACTGTCGCAAATTTTAAATACGCCGAGGATTGCCTTTTCTATAGTAAATTTTTCAAAAAATAATTTTTTACTGTCGCAAATTTTAAATACTCCGAGGATTGCCTTTTCTATAGTAAATTTTTCAAAAAATAATTTTTTACTGTCGCAAATTTTAAATACGCCGAGGATTGCCTTTTCTATAGAAAATTTTTCAAAAAATAATTTTTTACTGTCGCAAATTTTAAATACGCCGAGGATTGCCTTTTCTATAGTAAATTTTTCAAAAAATAATTTTTTACTGTCGCAAATTTTAAATACGCCGAGGATTGCCTTTTCTATAGTAAATTTTTCAAAAAATAATTTTTTACTGTCGCAAATTTTAAATACGCCGAGGATTGCCTTTTCTATAGTAAATTTTTCAAAAAATAATTTTTTACTGTCGCAAATTTTAAATACGCCGAGGATTGCCTTTTCTATAGAAAATTTTTCAAAAAATAATTTTTTACTGTCGCAAATTTTAAATACGCCGAGGATTGCCTTTTCTATAGTAAATTTTTCAAAAAATAATTTTTTACTGTCGCAAATTTTAAATACACCGAGGATTGCCTTTTCTATAGTAAATTTTTCAAAAAATAATTTTTTACTGTCGCAAATTTTAAATACGCCGAGGATTGCCTTTTATATAGTAAATTTTTCAAAAAATAATTTTTTACTGTCGCAAATTTTAAATACGCCGAGGATTGCCTTTTCTATAGTAAATTTTTCAAAAAATAATTTTTTACTGTCGCAAATTTTAAATACGCCGAGGATTGCCTTTTCTATAGTAAATTTTTCAAAAAATAATTTTTTACTGTCGCAAATTTTAAATACGCCGAGGATTGCCTTTTCTATAGTAAATTTTTCAAAAAATAATTTTTTACTGTCGCAAATTTTAAATACGCCCAGGATTGCCTTTTCTATAGTAAATTTTTCAAAAAATAATTTTTTACTGTCGCAAATTTTAAATACGCCCAGGATTGCCTTTTCTATAGTAAATTTTTCAAAAAATTATTTTTTACTGTCGCAAATTTTAAATACGCCCAGGATTGCCTTTTCTATAGTAAATTTTTCAAAAAATAATTTTTTACTGTCGCAAATTTTAAATACGCCGAGGATTGCCTTTTCTATAGAAAATTTTTCAAAAAATAATTTTTTACTGTCGCAAATTTTAAATACGCCGAGGATTGCCTTTTCTATAGTAAATTTTTCAAAAAATAATTTTTTACTGTCGCAAATTTTAAATACGCCGAGGATTGCCTTTTCTATAGTAAATTTTTCAAAAAATAAGTTTTTACTGTCGCAAATTTTAAATACGCCGAGGATTGCCTTTTCTATAGTAAATTTTTCAAAAAATAATTTTTTACTGTCGCAAATTTTAAATACGCCGAGGATTGCCTTTTCTATAGAAAATTTTTCAAAAAATAATTTTTTACTGTCGCAAATTTTAAATACGCCGAGGATTGCCTTTTCTATAGTAAATTTTTCAAAAAATAATTTTTTACTGTCGCAAATTTTAAATACGCCGAGGATTGCCTTTTCTATAGTAAATTTTTCAAAAAATAATTTTTTACTGTCGCAAATTTCAAATACGCCGAGGATTGCCTTTTCTATAGTAAATGTTTCAAAAAATAATTTTTTACTGTCGCAAATTTTAAATACGCCGAGGATTGCCTTTTCTATAGTAAATTTTTCAAAAAATAATTTTTTACTGTCGCAAATTTTAAATACGCCGAGGATTGCCTTTTCTATAGTAAATTTTTCAAAAAATAATTTTTTACTGTCGCAAATTTTAAATACGCCGAGGATTGCCTTTTCTATAGAAAATTTTTCAAAAAATAAGTTTTTACTGTCGCAAATTTTAAATACGCCGAGGATTGCCTTTTCTATAGTAAATTTTTCAAAAAATAATTTTTTACTGTCGCAAATTTTAAATACTCCGAGGATTGCCTTTTCTATAGTAAATTTTTCAAAAAATAATTTTTTACTGTCGCAAATTTTAAATACGCCGAGGATTGCCTTTTCTATAGAAAATTTTTCAAAAAATAATTTTTTACTGTCGCAAATTTTAAATACGCCGAGGATTGCCTTTTCTATAGTAAATTTTTCAAAAAATAATTTTTTACTGTCGCAAATTTTAAATACGCCGAGGATTGCCTTTTCTATAGTAAATTTTTCAAAAAATAATTTTTTACTGTCGCAAATTTTAAATACGCCGAGGATTGCCTTTTCTATAGTAAATTTTTCAAAAAATAATTTTTTACTGTCGCAAATTTTAAATACGCCGAGGATTGCCTTTTCTATAGAAAATTTTTCAAAAAATAATTTTTTACTGTCGCAAATTTTAAATACGCCGAGGATTGCCTTTTCTATAGTAAATTTTTCAAAAAATAATTTTTTACTGTCGCAAATTTTAAATACACCGAGGATTGCCTTTTCTATAGTAAATTTTTCAAAAAATAATTTTTTACTGTCGCAAATTTTAAATACGCCGAGGATTGCCTTTTATATAGTAAATTTTTCAAAAAATAATTTTTTACTGTCGCAAATTTTAAATACGCCGAGGATTGCCTTTTCTATAGTAAATTTTTCAAAAAATAATTTTTTACTGTCGCAAATTTTAAATACGCCGAGGATTGCCTTTTCTATAGTAAATTTTTCAAAAAATAATTTTTTACTGTCGCAAATTTTAAATACGCCGAGGATTGCCTTTTCTATAGTAAATTTTTCAAAAAATAATTTTTTACTGTCGCAAATTTTAAATACGCCGAGGATTGCCTTTTCTATAGTAAATTTTTCAAAAAATAATTTTTTACTGTCGCAAATTTTAAATACGCCCAGGATTGCCTTTTCTATAGTAAATTTTTCAAAAAATAATTTTTTACTGTCGCAAATTTTAAATACGCCCAGGATTGCCTTTTCTATAGTAAATTTTTCAAAAAATTATTTTTTACTGTCGCAAATTTTAAATACGCCCAGGATTGCCTTTTCTATAGTAAATTTTTCAAAAAATAATTTTTTACTGTCGCAAATTTTAAATACGCCGAGGATTGCCTTTTCTATAGAAAATTTTTCAAAAAATAATTTTTTACTGTCGCAAATTTTAAATACGCCGAGGATTGCCTTTTCTATAGTAAATTTTTCAAAAAATAATTTTTTACTGTCGCAAATTTCAAATACGCCGAGGATTGCCTTTTCTATAGTAAATGTTTCAAAAAATAATTTTTTACTGCCGCAAATTTTAAATACGCCGAGGATTGCCTTTTCTATAGTAAATTTTTCAAAAAATAATTTTTTACTGTCGCAAATTTTAAATACGCCGAGGATTGCCTTTTCTATAGTAAATTTTTCAAAAAATAATTTTTTACTGTCGCAAATTTTAAATACGCCGAGGATTGCCTTTTCTATAGAAAATTTTTCAAAAAATAATTTTTTACTGTCGCAAATTTTAAATACGCCGAGGATTGCATTTTCTATAGTAAATTTTTCAAAAAATAATTTTTTACTGTCGCAAATTTTAAATACGCCGAGGATTGCCTTTCCTATAGTAAATTTTTCAAAAAATAATTTTTTACTGTCGCAAATTTTAAATACGCCGAGGATTGCCTTTTCTATAGTAAATTTTTCAAAAAATAATTTTTTACTGTCGCAAATTTTAAATACGCCGAGGATTGCCTTTTCTATAGTAAATTTTTCAAAAAATAATTTTTTACTGTCGCAAATTTTAAATACGCCGAGGATTGCCTTTTCTATAGTAAATTTTTCAAAAAATAATTTTTTACTGTCGCAAATTTTAAATACGCCGAGGATTGCCTTTTCTATAGAAAATTTTTCAAAAAATAATTTTTTACTGTCGCAAATTTTAAATACGCCGAGGATTGCCTTTTCTATAGTAAATTTTTCAAAAAATAATTTTTTACTGTCGCAAATTTTAAATACGCCGAGGATTGCCTTTTCTATAGAAAATTTTTCAAAAAATAATTTTTTACTGTCGCAAATTTTAAATACGCCGAGGATTGCCTTTTATATAGTAAATTTTTCAAAAAATAATTTTTTACTGTCGCAAATTTTAAATACGCCGAGGATTGCCTTTTCTATAGTAAATTTTTCAAAAAATAATTTTTTACTGTCGCAAATTTTAAATACGCCGAGGATTGCCTTTTCTATAGAAAATTTTTCAAAAAATAATTTTTTACTGTCGCAAATTTTAAATACGCCGAGGATTGCCCTTTCTATAGTAAATTTTTCAAAAAATAATTTTTTCTGTCGCAAATTTTAAATACGCCGAGGATTGCCTTTTCTATAGTAAATTTTTCAAAAAATAATTTTTTACTGTCGCAAATTTTAAATACGCCGAGGATTGCCTTTTCTATAGTAAATTTTTCAAAAAATAATTTTTTACTGTCGCAAATTTTAAATACGCCCAGGATTGCCTTTTCTATAGTAAATTTTTCAAAAAATAATTTTTTACTGTCGCAAATTTTAAATACGCCCAGGATTGCCTTTTCTATAGTAAATTTTTCAAAAAATAATTTTTTACTGTCGCAAATTTTAAATACGCCCAGGATTGCCTTTTCCATAGTAAATTTTTCAAAAAATAATTTTTTACTGTCGCAAATTTTAAATACGCCGAGGATTGCCTTTTCTATTGTAAATTTTTCAAAAAATAATTTTTTACTGTCGCAAATTTTAAATACGCCGAGGAATGCCTTTTCTATAGTAAATTTTTCAAAAAATAATTTTTTACTGTCGCAAATTTTAAATACGCCGAGGATTGCCTTTTCTATAATAAATTTTTCAAAAAATAATTTTTTACTGTCGCAAATTTTAAATACGCCGAGGATTGCCTTTTCTATAGTAAATTTTTCAAAAAATAATTTTTTACTGTCGCAAATTTCAAATACGCCGAGGATTGCCTTTTCTATAGTAAATGTTTCAAAAAATAATTTTTTACTGTCGCAAATTTTAAATACGCCGAGGATTGCCTTTTCTATAGTAAATTTTTCAAAAAATAATTTTTTACTGTCGCAAATTTTAAATACGCCGAGGATTGCCTTTTCTATAGTAAATTTTTCAAAAAATAATTTTTTACTGTCGCAAATTTTAAATACGCCGAGGATTGCCTTTTCTATAGAAAATTTTTCAAAAAATAATTTTTTACTGTCGCAAATTTTAAATACGCCGAGGATTGCCTTTTCTATAGTAAATTTTTCAAAAAATAATTTTTTACTGTCGCAAATTTTAAATACGCCGAGGATTGCCTTTTCTATAGTAAATTTTTCAAAAAATAATTTTTTACTGTCGCAAATTTTAAATACGCCGAGGATTGCCTTTTCTATAGTAAATTTTTCAAAAAAAATTTTTTACTGTCGCAAATTTTAAATACGCCGAGGATTGCCTTTTCTATAGTAAATTTTTCACAAAATAATTTTTTACTGTCGCAAATTTTAAATACGCCGAGGATTGCCTTTTCTATAGTAAATTTTTCAAAAAATAATTTTTTACTGTCGCAAATTTTAAATACGCCGAGGATTGCCTTTTCTATAGTAAATTTTTCAAAAAATAATTTTTTACTGTCGCAAATTTTAAATACGCCGAGGATTGCCTTTTCTATAGAAAATTTTTCAAAAAATAATTTTTTACTGTCGCAAATTTTAAATACGCCGAGGATTGCCTTTTCTATAGTAAATTTTTCAAAAAATAATTTTTTACTGTCGCAAATTTTAAATACGCCGAGGATTGCCTTTTCTATAGAAAATTTTTCAAAAAATAATTTTTTACTGTCGCAAATTTTAAATACGCCGAGGATTGCCTTTTATATAGTAAATTTTTCAAAAAATAATTTTTTACTGTCGCAAATTTTAAATACGCCGAGGATTGCCTTTTCTATAGTAAATTTTTCAAAAAATAATTTTTTACTGTCGCAAATTTTAAATACGCCGAGGATTGCCTTTTCTATAGAAAATTTTTCAAAAAATAATTTTTTACTGTCGCAAATTTTAAATACGCCGAGGATTGCCTTTTCTATAGTAAATTTTTCAAAAAATAATTTTTTACTGTCGCAAATTTTAAATACGCCGAGGATTGCCTTTTCTATAGTAAATTTTTCAAAAAATAATTTTTTACTGTCGCAAATTTTAAATACGCCGAGGATTGCCTTTTCTATAGAAAATTTTTCAAAAAATAGTTTTTTACTGTCGCAAATTTTAAATACGCCGAGGATTGCCTTTTCTATAGAAAATTTTTCAAAAAATAATTTTTTACTGTCGCAAATTTTAAATACGCCGAGGATTGCCTTTTCTATAGTAAATTTTTCAAAAAATAATTTTTTACTGTCGCAAATTTTAAATACGCCCAGGATTGCCTTTTCTATAGTAAATTTTTCAAAAAATAATTTTTTACTGTCGCAAATTTTAAATACGCCGAGGATTGCCTTTTCTATAGAAAATTTTTCAAAAAATAGTTTTTTACTGTCGCAAATTTTAAATACGCCCAGGATTGCCTTTTCTATAGTAAATTTTTCAAAAAATAATTTTTTACTGTCGCAAATTTTAAATACGCCGAGGATTGCCTTTTCTATAGTAAATTTTTCAAAAAATAATTTTTTACTGTCGCAAATTTTAAATACGCCGAGGATTGCCTTTTCTATAGAAAATTTTTCAAAAAATAGTTTTTTACTGTCGCAAATTTTAAATACGCCGAGGATTGCCTTTTCTATAGAAAATTTTTCAAAAAATAATTTTTTACTGTCGCAAATTTTAAATACGCCGAGGATTGCCTTTTCTATAGTAAATTTTTCAAAAAATAATTTTTTACTGTCGCAAATTTTAAATACGCCCAGGATTGCCTTTTCTATAGTAAATTTTTCAAAAAATAATTTTTTACTGTCGCAAATTTTAAATACGCCCAGGATTGCCTTTTCTATAGTAAATTTTTCAAAAAATAATTTTTTACTGTCGCAAATTTTAAATACGCCCAGGATTGCCTTTTCTATAGTAAATTTTTCAAAAAATAATTTTTTACTGTCGCAAATTTTAAATACGCCGAGGATTGCCTTTTCTATAGTAAATTTTTCAAAAAATAATTTTTTACTGTCGCAAATTTCAAATACGCCGAGGATTGCCTTTTCTATAGTAAATGTTTCAAAAAATAATTTTTTACTGCCGCAAATTTTAAATACGCCGAGGATTGCCTTTTCTATAGTAAATTTTTCAAAAAATAATTTTTTACTGTCGCAAATTTTAAATACGCCGAGGATTGCCTTTTCTATAGTAAATTTTTCAAAAAATAATTTTTTACTGTCGCAAATTTTAAATACGCCGAGGATTGCCTTTTCTATAGAAAATTTTTCAAAAAATAATTTTTTACTGTCGCAAATTTTAAATACGCCGAGGATTGCATTTTCTATAGTAAATTTTTCAAAAAATAATTTTTTACTGTCGCAAATTTTAAATACGCCGAGGATTGCCTTTCCTATAGTAAATTTTTCAAAAAATAATTTTTTACTGTCGCAAATTTTAAATACGCCGAGGATTGCCTTTTCTATAGTAAATTTTTCAAAAAATAATTTTTTACTGTCGCAAATTTTAAATACGCCGAGGATTGCCTTTTCTATAGTAAATTTTTCAAAAAATAATTTTTTACTGTCGCAAATTTTAAATACGCCGAGGATTGCCTTTTCTATAGTAAATTTTTCAAAAAATAATTTTTTACTGTCGCAAATTTTAAATACGCCGAGGATTGCCTTTTCTATAGTAAATTTTTCAAAAAATAATTTTTTACTGTCGCAAATTTTAAATACGCCGAGGATTGCCTTTTCTATAGAAAATTTTTCAAAAAATAATTTTTTACTGTCGCAAATTTTAAATACGCCGAGGATTGCCTTTTCTATAGTAAATTTTTCAAAAAATAATTTTTTACTGTCGCAAATTTTAAATACGCCGAGGATTGCCTTTTCTATAGAAAATTTTTCAAAAAATAATTTTTTACTGTCGCAAATTTTAAATACGCCGAGGATTGCCTTTTAAAAAATAATTTTTTACTGTCGCAAATTTTAAATACGCCGAGGATTGCCTTTTCTATAGTAAATTTTTCAAAAAATAATTTTTTTACTGTCGCAAATTTTAAATACGCCGAGGATTGCCTTTTCTATAGAAAATTTTTCAAAAAATAATTTTTTACTGTCGCAAATTTTAAATACGCCGAGGATTGCCTTTTCTATAGTAAATTTTTCAAAAAATAATTTTTTACTGTCGCAAATTTTAAATACGCCGAGGATTGCCTTTTCTATAGTAAATTTTTCAAAAAATAATTTTTTACTGTCGCAAATTTTAAATACGCCGAGGATTGCCTTTTCTATAGTAAATTTTTCAAAAAATAATTTTTTACTGTCGCAAATTTTAAATACGCCCAGGATTGCCTTTTCTATAGTAAATTTTTCAAAAAATAATTTTTTACTGTCGCAAATTTTAAATACGCCCAGGATTGCCTTTTCTATAGTAAATTTTTCAAAAAATAATTTTTTACTGTCGCAAATTTTAAATACGCCCAGGATTGCTTTTTCCATAGTAAATTTTTCAAAAAATAATTTTTTACTGTCGCAAATTTTAAATACGCCGAGGATTGCCTTTTCTATTGTAAATTTTTCAAAAAATAATTTTTTACTGTCGCAAATTTTAAATACGCCGAGGATTGCCTTTCTATAGTAAATTTTTCAAAAAATAATTTTTTACTGTCGCAAATTTTGGATTGCCTTTTCTATAGTAAATTTTTCAAAAAATAATTTTTTACTGTCGCAAATTTTAAATACGCCGAGGATTGCCTTTTCTATAATAAATTTTTCAAAAAATAATTTTTTACTGTCGCAAATTTTAAATACGCCGAGGATTGCCTTTTCTATAGTAAATTTTTCAAAAAATAATTTTTTTACTGTCGCAAATTTCAAATACGCCGAGGATTGCCTTTTCTATAGTAAATGTTTCAAAAAATAATTTTTTACTGTCGCAAATTTTAATACGCCGAGGATTGCCTTTTCTATAGTAAATTTTTCAAAAAATAATTTTTTACTGTCGCAAATTTTAAATACGCCGAGGATTGCCTTTTCTATAGTAAATTTTTCAAAAAATAATTTTTTACTGTCGCAATTTTAAATACGCCGAGGATTGCCTTTTCTATAGAAAATTTTTCAAAAAATAATTTTTTACTGTCGCAAATTTTAAATACGCCGAGGATTGCCTTTTCTATAGTAAATTTTTCAAAAAATAATTTTTTACTGTCGCAAATTTTAAATACGCCGAGGATTGCCTTTTCTATAGTAAATTTTTCAAAAAATAATTTTTTACTGTCGCAAATTTTAAATACGCCGAGGATTGCCTTTTCTATAGTAAATTTTTCAAAAAAAATTTTTTACTGTCGCAAATTTTAAATACGCCGAGGATTGCCTTTTCTATAGTAAATTTTTCACAAAATAATTTTTTACTGTCGCAAATTTTAAATACGCCGAGGATTGCCTTTTCTATAGTAAATTTTTCAAAAAATAATTTTTTACTGTCGCAAATTTTTAAATACGCCGAGGATTGCCTTTTCTATAGTAAATTTTTCAAAAAATAATTTTTTACTGTCGCAAATTTTAAATACGCCGAGGATTGCCTTTTCTATAGAAAATTTCTCAAAAAATAATTTTTTACTGTCGCAAATTTTAAATACGCCGAGGATTGCCTTTTCTATAGTAAATTTTTCAAAAAATAATTTTTTACTGTCGCAAATTTTAAATACGCCGAGGATTGCCTTTTCTATAGAAAATTTTTCAAAAAATAATTTTTTACTGTCGCAAATTTTAAATACGCCGAGGATTGCCTTTTATATAGTAAATTTTTCAAAAAATAATTTTTTACTGTCGCAAGCCGAGGATTGCCTTTTCTATAGTAAATTTTTCAAAAAATAATTTTTTACTGTCGCAAATTTTAAATACGCCGAGGATTGCCTTTTCTATAGAAAATTTTTCAAAAAATAATTTTTTACTGTCGCAAATTTTAAATACGCCGAGGATTGCCTTTTCTATAGTAAATTTTTCAAAAAATAATTTTTTACTGTCGCAAATTTTAAATACGCCGAGGATTGCCTTTTCTATAGTAAATTTTTCAAAAAATAATTTTTTACTGTCGCAAATTTTAAATACGCCGAGGATTGCCTTTTCTATAGAAAATTTTTCAAAAAATAGTTTTTTACTGTCGCAAATTTTAAATACGCCGAGGATTGCCTTTTCTATAGAAAATTTTTCAAAAAATAATTTTTTACTGTCGCAAATTTTAATACGCCGAGGATTGCCTTTTCTATAGTAAATTTTTCAAAAAATAATTTTTTAATGTCGCAAATTTTAAATACGCCCAGGATTGCCTTTTCTATAGTAAATTTTTCAAAAATAATTTTTTACTGTCGCAAATTTTAAATACGCCCAGGATTGCCTTTTCTATAGTAAATTTTTCAAAAAATAATTTTTTACTGTCGCAAATTTTAAATACGCCCAGGATTGCCTTTTCTATAGTAAATTTTTCAAAAAATAATTTTTTACTGTCGCAAATTTTAAATACGCCGAGGATTGCCTTTTCTATAGTAAATTTTTCAAAAAATAATTTTTTACTGTCGCAAATTTTAAATACGCCGAGGATTGCCTTTTCTATAGTAAATTTTTCAAAAAATAATTTTTTACTGTCGCAAATTTTAAATACGCCGAGGATTGCCTTTTCTATAGTAAATTTTTCAAAAAATAATTTTTTACTGTCGCAAATTTTAAATACGCCGAGGATTGCCTTTTCTATAGTAAATTTTTCAAAAAATAATTTTTTTACTGTCGCAAATTTTAAATACGCCGAGGATTGCCTTTTCTATAGTAAATTTTTCAAAAATAATTTTTTACTGTCGCAAATTTCAAATACGCCGAGGATTGCCTTTTCTATAGTAAATGTTTCAAAAAATAATTTTTTACTGTCGCAAATTTTAAATACGCCGAGGATTGCCTTTTCTATAGTAAATTTTTCAAAAAATAATTTTTTACTGTCGCAAATTTTAAATACGCCGAGGATTGCCTTTTCTATAGTAAATTTTTCAAAAAATAATTTTTTACTGTCGCAAATTTTAAATACGCCGAGGATTGCCTTTTCTATAGAAAATTTTTCAAAAAATAAGTTTTTACTGTCGCAAATTTTAAATACGCCGAGGATTGCCTTTTCTATAGTAAATTTTTCAAAAAATAATTTTTTACTGTCGCAAATTTTAAATACTCCGAGGATTGCCTTTTCTATAGTGAATTTTTCAAAAAATAATTTTTTACTGTCGCAAATTTTAAATACGCCGAGGATTGCCTTTTCTATAGAAAATTTTTCAAAAAATAATTTTTTACTGTCGCAAATTTTAAATACGCCGAGGATTGCCTTTTCTATAGTAAATTTTTCAAAAAATAATTTTTTACTGTCGCAAATTTTAAATACGCCGAGGATTGCCTTTTCTATAGTAAATTTTTCAAAAAATAATTTTTTACTGTCGCAAATTTTAAATACGCCGAGGATTGCCTTTTCTATAGTAAATTTTTCAAAAAATAATTTTTTACTGTCGCAAATTTTAAATACGCCGAGGATTGCCTTTTCTATAGAAAATTTTTCAAAAAAATAATTTTTTACTGTCGCAAATTTTAAATACGCCGAGGATTGCCTTTTCTATAGTAAATTTTTCAAAAAATAATTTTTTACTGTCGCAAATTTTAAATACACCGAGGATTGCCTTTTCTATAGTAAATTTTTCAAAAAATAATTTTTTACTGTCGCAAATTTTAAATACGCCGAGGATTGCCTTTTATATAGTAAATTTTTCAAAAAATAATTTTTTACTGTCGCAAATTTTAAATACGCCGAGGATTGCCTTTTCTATAGTAAATTTTTCAAAAAATAATTTTTTACTGTCGCAAATTTTAAATACGCCGAGGATTGCCTTTTCTATAGTAAATTTTTCAAAAAATAATTTTTTACTGTCGCAAATTTTAAATACGCCGAGGATTGCCTTTTTCTATAGTAAATTTTTCAAAAATAATTTTTTACTGTCGCAAATTTTAAATACGCCCAGGATTGCCTTTTCTATAGTAAATTTTTCAAAAAATAATTTTTTTACTGTCGCAAATTTTAAATACGCCCAGGATTGCCTTTTCTATAGTAAATTTTTCAAAAAATTATTTTTTACTGTCGCAAATTTTAAATGCGCCCAGGATTGCCTTTTCTATAGTAAATTTTTCAAAAAATAATTTTTTACTGTCGCAAATTTTAAATACGCCGAGGATTGCCTTTTCTATAGAAAATTTTTCAAAAAATAATTTTTTACTGTCGCAAATTTTAAATACGCCGAGGATTGCCTTTTCTATAGTAAATTTTTCAAAAAATAATTTTTTACTGTCGCAAATTTTAAATACGCCGAGGATTGCCTTTTTCTATAGTAAATTTTTCAAAAAATAAGTTTTTACTGTCGCAAATTTTAAATACGCCGAGGATTGCCTTTTCTATAGTAAATTTTTCAAAAAATAATTTTTTACTGTCGCAAATTTTAAATACGCCGAGGATTGCCTTTTCTATAGAAAATTTTTCAAAAAATAATTTTTTACTGTCGCAAATTTTAAATACGCCGAGGATTGCCTTTTCTATAGTAAATTTTTCAAAAAATAATTTTTTACTGTCGCAAAGTTTAAATACGCCGAGGATTGCCTTTTCTATAGTAAATTTTTCAAAAAATAATTTTTTACTGTCGCAAATTTTAAATACGCCGAGGATTGCCTTTTCTATAGTAAATTTTTCAAAAAATAATTTTTTACTGTCGCAAATTTTAAATACGCCGAGGATTGCCTTTTCTATAGTAAATTTTTCAAAAAATAATTTTTTACTGTCGCAAATTTTAAATACGCCGAGGATTGCCTTTTCTATAGTAAATTTTTCAAAAAATAATTTTTTACTGTCGCAAATTTTAAATACGCCGAGGATTGCCTTTTCTATAGTAAAATTTTCCAAAAATGATTTTTTACTGTCGCAAATTTTAAATACGCCGAGGATTGCCTTTTCTATAGTAAATTTTTCAAAAATAATTTTTTACTGTCGCAAATTTTAAATACGCCGAGGATTGCCTTTTCTATAGAAAATTTTTCAAAAAATAATTTTTTACTGTCGCAAATTTTAAATACGCCGAGGATTGCCTTTTCTATTGTAAATTTTTCAAAAAATAATTTTTTACTGTCGCAAATTTTAATACGCCGAGGATTGCCTTTTGTATAGTAAATTTTTCAAAAAATAATTTTTTACTGTCGCAAATTTTAAATACGCCGAGGATTGCCTTTTCTATAGTAAATTTTTCAAAAAATAATTTTTTACTGTCGCAAATTTTAAATACGCCGAGGATTGCCTTTTCTATAGTAAATTTTTCAAAAAATAATTTTTTACTGTCGCAAATTTTAAATACGCCGAGGATTGCCTTTTCTATAGTAAATTTTTCAAAAAATAATTTTTTACTGTCGCAAATTTCAAATACGCCGAGGATTGCCTTTTCTATAGTAAATGTTTCAAAAAATAATTTTTTACTGTCGCAAATTTTAAATACGCCGAGGATTGCCTTTTCTATAGTAAATTTTTCAAAAAATAATTTTTTACTGTCGCAAATTTTAAATACGCCGAGGATTGCCTTTTCTATAGTAAATTTTTCAAAAAATAATTTTTTACTGTCGCAAATTTTAAATACGCCGAGGATTGCCTTTTCTATAGAAAATTTTTCAAAAAATAATTTTTTACTGTCGCAAATTTTAAATACGCCGAGGATTGCCTTTTCTATAGTAAATTTTTCAAAAAATAATTTTTTACTGTCGCAAATTTTAAATACGCCGAGGATTGCCTTTTCTATAGTAAATTTTTCAAAAAATAATTTTTTACTGTCGCAAATTTTAAATACGCCGAGGATTGCCTTTTCTATAGTAAATTTTTCAAAAAATAATTTTTTACTGTCGCAAATTTTAAATACCCCGAGGATTGCCTTTTCTATAGTAAATTTTTCAAAAAATAATTTTTTACTGTCGCAAATTTTAAATACGCCGTGGATTGCCTTTTCTATAGAAAATTTTTCAAAAAATAATTTTTTACTGTCGCAAATTTTAAATACGCCCGAGGATTGCCTTTTCTATAGTAAATTTTTCAAAAAATAATTTTTTACTGTCGCAAATTTTAAATACGCCGAGGATTGCCTTTTCTATAGAAAATTTTTCAAAAAATAATTTTTTACTGTCGCAAATTTTAAATACGCCGAGGATTGCCTTTTATATAGTAAATTTTTCAAAAAATAATTTTTTACTGTCGCAAATTTTAAATACGCCGAGGATTACCTTTTCTATAGTAAATTTTTCCAAAAATTATTTTTTACTGTCGCAAATTTTAAATACGCCGAGGATTGCCTTTTCTATAGAAAATTTTTCAAAAAATAATTTTTTACTGTCGCAAATTTTAAATACGCCGAGGATTGCCTTTTCTATAGTAAATTTTTCAAAAAATTGTTTTTTACTGTCGCAAATTTTAAATACGCCGAGGATTGCCTTTTCTATAGTAAATTTTTTCAAAAAATAATTTTTTACTGTCGCAAATTTTAAATACGCCGAGGATTGCCTTTTCTATAGTAAATTTTTCAAAAAATAATTTTTTACTGTCGCAAATTTAAATACGCCCAGGATTGCCTTTTCTATAGTATATTTTTCAAAAAATAATTTTTTACTGTCGCAAAATTTTAAATACGCCCAGGATTGCCTTTTCTATAGTAAATTTTTCAAAAAATAATTTTTTACTGTCGCAAATTTTAAATACGCCCAGGATTGCCTTTTCTATAGTAAATTTTTCAAAAAATAATTTTTACTGTCGCAAATTTTAAATACGCCGAGGATTGCCTTTTCTATTGTAAATTTTTCAAAAAATAATTTTTTACTGTCGCAAATTTTAAATACGCCGAGGATTGCCTTTTCTATAGTAAATTTTTCAAAAATAATTTTTTACTGTCGCAAATTTTAAATACGCCGAGGATTGCCTTTTCTATAGTAAATTTTTCAAAAAATAATTTTTTACTGTCGCAAATTTTAAATACGCCGAGGATTGCCTTTTCTATAGTAAATTTTTCAAAAAATAATTTTTTACTGTCGCAAATTTTAAATACGCCGAGGATTGCCTTTTCTATAGTAAATTTTTCAAAAAATAATTTTTTACTGTCGCAAATTTCAAATACGCCGAGGATTGCCTTTTCTATAGTAAATGTTTCAAAAAATAATTTTTTACTGTCGCAAATTTTAAATACGCCGAGGATTGCCTTTTCTATAGTAAATTTTTCAAAAAATAATTTTTTACTGTCGCAAATTTTAAATACGCCGAGGATTGCCTTTTCTATAGTAAATTTTTTCAAAAAATAATTTTTTACTGTCGCAAATTTTAAATACGCCGAGGATTGCCTTTTCTATAGAAAAATTTTTCAAAAATAATTTTTTACTGTCGCAAATTTTAAATACGCCGAGGATTGCCTTTTCTATAGTAAATTTTTCAAAAAATAATTTTTTACTGTCGCAAATTTTAAATACGCCGAGGATTGACTTTTCTATAGTAAATTTTTCAAAAAATAATTTTTTACTGTCGCAAATTTTAAATACGCCGAGGATTGCCTTTTCTATAGTAAATTTTTCAAAAAATAATTTTTACTGTCGCAAATTTTAAATACGCCGAGGATTGCCTTTTCTATAGTAAATTTTTCAAAAAATAATTTTTTACTGTCGCAAATTTTAAATACGCCGAGGATTGCCTTTTCTATAGTAAATTTTTCAAAAATAATTTTTTACTGTCGCAAATTTTAAATACGCCGAGGATTGCCTTTTTCTATAGTAAAATTTTTCAAAAAATAATTTTTTACTGTCGCAAATTTTAAATACGCCGAGGATTGCCTTTTCTATAGTAAATTTTTCAAAAAATAATTTTTTACTGTCGCAAATTTTAAATACGCCGTGGATTGCCTTTTCTATAGAAAATTTTTCAAAAAATAATTTTTTACTGTCGCAAATTTTAAATACGCCGAGGATTGCCTTTTCTATAGTAAATTTTTCAAAAAATAATTTTTTACTGTCGCAAATTTTAAATACGCCGAGGATTGCCTTTTCTATAGAAAATTTTTCAAAAAATAATTTTTTACTGTCGCAAATTTTAAATACGCCGAGGATTGCCTTTTATATAGTAAATTTTTCAAAAAATAATTTTGTACTGTCGCAAATTTTAAATACGCCGAGGATTACCTTTTCTATAGTAAATTTTTCAAAAAATAATTTTTTACTGTCGCAAATTTTAAATACGCGCCAAGGATTGCCTTTTCTATAGTAAATTTTTCAAAAATAATTTTTTACTGTCGCAAATTTTAAATACGCCCAGGATTGCCTTTTCTATAGTAAATTTTTCAAAAAATAATTTTTACTGTCGCAAATTTTAAATACGCCGAGGATTGCCTTTTCTATAGTAAATTTTTCAAAAAATAATTTTTTACTGTCGCAAATTTTAAATACGCCGAGGATTGCCTTTTCTATAGTAAATTTTTCAAAAAATAATTTTTTACTGTCGCAAATTTTAAATACGCCGAGGATTGCCTTTTCTATAGTAAATTTTTCAAAAAATAATTTTTTACTGTCGCAATTTTAAATACGCCGAGGATTGCCTTTTCTATAGTAAATTTTTCAAAAAATAATTTTTTACTGTCGCAAATTTTAAATACGCCGAGGATTGCCTTTTCTATAGTAAATTTTTCAAAAAATAATTTTTTACTGTCGCAAATTTTAAATACGCCGTGGATTGCCTTTTCTATAGAAAATTTTTCAAAAAATAATTTTTTACTGTCGCAAATTTTAAATACGCCGAGGATTGCCTTTTCTATAGTAAATTTTTCAAAAAATAATTTTTTACTGTCGCAAATTTTAAATACGCCCAGGATTGCCTTTTCTATAGTAAATTTTTCAAAAAATAATTTTTTACTGTCGCAAATTTTAAATACGCCCAGGATTGCCTTTTCTATAGTAAATTTTTCAAAAAATAATTTTTTACTGTCGCAAATTTTAAATACGCTCAGGATTGCCTTTTTTATAGTAAATTTTTCAAAAAATAATTTTTTACTGTCGCAAATTTTAAATACGCCGAGGATTGCCTTTTCTATTGTAAATTTTTCAAAAAATAATTTTTTACTGTCGCAAATTTTAAATACGCCGAGGATTGCCTTTTCTATAGTAAATTTTTCAAAAAATAATTTTTTACTGTCGCAAATTTTAAATACGCCGAGGATTGCCTTTTCTATAGAAAATTTTTCAAAAAATAATTTTTTACTGTCGCAAATTTTAAATACGCCGAGGATTGCCTTTTCTATAGAAAATTTTTCAAAAAATAATTTTTTACTGTCGCAAATTTTAAATACGCCGAGGATTGCCTTTTATATAGTAAAATTTTCAAAAAATAATTTTGTACTGTCGCAAATTTTAAATACGCCGAGGATTACCTTTTCTATAGTAAATTTTTCAAAAAATAATTTTTTTACTGTCGCAAATTTTAAATACGCCCAGGATTGCCTTTTCTATAGTAAATTTTTCAAAAATAATTTTTTACTGTCGCAAATTTTAAATACGCCGAGGATTGCCTTTTCTATTGTAAATTTTTCAAAAAATAATTTTTTACTGTCGCAAATTTTAAATACGCCGAGGATTGCCTTTTCTATAGTAAATTTTTCAAAAAATAATTTTTTACTGTCGCAAATTTTAAATACGCCGAGGATTGCCTTTTCTATAGTAAATTTTTCAAAAAATAATTTTTTACTGTCGCAAATTTTAAATACGCCGAGGATTGCCTTTTCTATAGTAAATTTTTCAAAAAATAATTTTTTACTGTCGCAAATTTTAAATACGCCGAGGATTGCCTTTTCTATAGTAAATTTTTCAAAAAATAATTTTTTACTGTCGCAAATTTTAAATACGCCGAGGATTGCCTTTTCTATAGTAAATTTTTCAAAAAATAATTTTTTACTGTCGCAAATTTTAAATACGCCGTGGATTGCCTTTTCTATAGAAAATTTTTCAAAAAATAATTTTTTACTGTCGCAAATTTTAAATACGCCGAGGATTGCCTTTTCTATAGTAAATTTTTCAAAAAATAATTTTTTACTGTCGCAAATTTTAAATACGCCCAGGATTGCCTTTTCTATAGTAAATTTTTCAAAAAATAATTTTTTACTGTCGCAAATTTTAAATACGCCCAGGATTGCCTTTTCTATAGTAAATTTTTCAAAAAATAATTTTTTACTGTCGCAAATTTTAAATACGCTCAGGATTGCCTTTTTTATAGTAAATTTTTCAAAAAATAATTTTTTACTGTCGCAAATTTTAAATACGCCGAGGATTGCCTTTTCTATTGTAAATTTTTCAAAAAATAATTTTTTACTGTCGCAAATTTTAAATACGCCGAGGATTGCCTTTTCTATAGTAAATTTTTCAAAAAATAATTTTTTACTGTCGCAAATTTTAAATACGCCGAGGATTGCCTTTTCTATAGTAAATTTTTCAAAAAATAATTTTTTACTGTCGCAAATTTTAAATACGCCGAGGATTGCCTTTTCTATAGTAAATTTTTCAAAAAATA
>CAWUPM010000692.1:0-59908 GCA_963924295.1 Dioctria rufipes | reverse complement strand
AGGATTTAATTTTCTATAGTGAATTTGTCAAAAATAATTTTTTACTGTCGCAAATTTTAAATACGCCGAGGATTGCCTCTTCTACAGTAAATTTTCAAAAAATAATTTTTACTGTCGCAAATTTTAAAAACGCCGAGGATTGCCTTTTCTATAGTAAATTTTTCAAGAAATTATTTTTTACTCTCGCAAATTTTAAATATACCGAGGATTTAAATTTCTATAGTGAATTTGTCATAAATTAATTTTTACTGTCGCAAATTTTAAATACGCCCAGGATTGCCTTTTCGATATTGAATTTGTCAAAAAATAATTTTTTACTGTCGCAAAATTTAAATATACAGAGAATTGCCTTTTCTATAGTGAATTTTTCACAAAATTATTTTTTACTGTCGAAAATTTTAAATATACCGAGGATTGCCTTTTCTATAGTAAATTTTTCAAAAAATTATTTTTACTGTCGCAAATTTTAAAAACGCCGAGGATTGCCTTTTTTATAGTAAATTTTTCAAGAAATTATTTTTTACGATCGCAAATTTTAAATACGCCGAGGATTGCCTTTTCTATAGTGAATTTGTCAAAAATAATTTTTTACTGTCGAAAATTTTAAACACGCCGAGTATTGACTTTTCTATAGTAAATTTATCAAAAAATAATTTTTTACTGTCGCAAACTTTAAATATGCCGAGGATTGCCTTTTCTATAGTGAATTTGTCAAACAATAATTTTTTACTGTCGAAAATTTTAAATATACCGAGGATTGCCTTTTCTATAGTAAATTTTTCAAAAAATAATTTTTACTGTCGCAAATTGTAAAAATGCCGAGGATTGCCTTTTATATAGTAAATTTTTCAAGAAATTATTTCTTACGATCGCAAATTTTAAATACGCCGAGGATTGCCTTTTCTATAGTGAATTTGTCAAAAAATAATTTTTTACTGTCGCAAATTTTAAATACGCAGAGGATTGCCTTTTCTATAGTAAATTTTTCAAAAATAATTTTTTACTGTCGCAAATTTTAAATACGCCGAGGATTGCCTTTTCTATAGTGAATTTGTCAAACAATAATTTTTTACTGTCGCAAATTTTAAATATAACGAGGATTTAATTGTCTATAGTGAATTTTTCAAAAAATTATTTTTTGCTGTCGCAAATTTTAAATACGCCGAGGATTGCCTTTTCTATAGTAAATTTGTCTAAAAATAATTTTTTACTGTCGCAAATTTTAAATACGCAGAGGATTGCCTTTTCTATAGTAAATTTTTCAAAAAATAATTTTTTATTGTCGCAAACTTTAAATACGCCGAGGATTGCTTTTTCTATAGTGAATTTGTCAAAATAATATTTTTAATGGCGCAAATTTTAAATACGCCGAGGATTGCCTTTTCTATAGTGAATTTGTCAAAAAATAATTTTTTACTGTAGCAAATTTTAAATATACCGAGGATTTAATTTTCTATAGTGAATTTTTCAAAAAATTATTTTTTGCTATCGCAAATTTTAAATACGCCGACGATTGGCTTTTCTATAGTAAATTTTTCAAAAAATAATTTTTTACTGTCGCAAATTTTAAATACGCAGAGGATTGCCTTTTCTATAGTGAATTTTTCAAAAATTATTTTTTACTGTCGAAAATTTTAAATACGCCGAAGATTGCCTTTTCTATAGTAAATGTTTCAAAAAATAATTTTTTACTGTCGCAAATTTTAAATACGCCGAGGATTGCCTTTTCTATAGTGAATTTGTCAAAATAATATTTTTTACGGTCGCAAATTTTAAATACGCCGAGGATTACCTTTTCTATAGTGAATTTGTCAAAAATAAATTTTACTGTGGCAAATTTTAAATATACCGAGGACTTCCTTTTCTATGTAAATTTTTCAAAAAATTATTTTTTACTGTCACAAATTTTAAATACGCCGAGGATTACCTTTTCTATGGTGAATTTGTCAAAAAATAATTTTTTACTATCTAATATTTTAATACGCCGGGGGTTGCCTTTTCTATAGTGAATTTGTCAAAAAATAATTTTTTAATGCCGCAAATTTTAAATTCGCCGAGGATTGCCTTTTCTATAGTGAATTTGTCAAAAAATAATTTTTTACTGTCGCAAATTTTAAATACGCCGAGGATTGCCTTTTCTACAGTAAATTAAAAAAAAAAAAAAAATATTTTACTGTCACAAATTTTAAGTATACACAGGATTGCCTTTTCTATAGTGAATTTTCAAAAAATTATTTTTTACTGTCGAAAATTTTAAATACGCCGAAAATTGCCTTTTCTATAGTAAATTTTTAAAAAAATTGTTTTTTACTGTCTCAAATTTTAAATACGCCGAGGATTGCCTTTTCTAAAGTAAATTTTAAAAAAAATTATTTTTTGCTATCGCAAATTTTAAATAAGCCGAGGATTGCTTTTTCTATAGTGAATTTGTCAAAAAATAATTTTTTTCTGTCGAAAATTTTAAACACGGCGAGTATTGCCTTTTCTATAGTGAATTTTTCAAAAAATTATTTTTTGCTGTCGCAAATTTTGAATAAGCCGATGATTGCTTTTTCTATAGTGAATTTGTCAAAAAATAATTTTTTTCTGTCGAAAATTTTAAACACGGCGAGTATTGCCTTTTCTATAGTAAATTTTTCAAAAAATAATATTTTACTGTCGCAAATTTTAAATACGCCCAGAATTGCCTTTTCTATAGTGAATTGGTCAAAATAATATTTTTTACTGTAGCAAATTTTAAATGCTCCGAGGATTGCATTTCTATAGTGAATTTGTCAAAAAATAGTTTTTACTGTCGCAAATTTTAAATATACCGAGGATTTAATTTTCTATAGTGAATATTTCAAAAAATTATTTGTTGCTGTCGCAAATTTTAACAACGCCGAGGATTGCCTTTTCTATAGTAAATTTTTCAAAAAAATAATTTTTTTCTGTCGCAAATTTTAAATACGCGGAAGATTGCCATTTCTATAGTAAATTTGTCAAAATAATATTTTTTACTGTCGCAAATTTTTAATATGCCGAGGATTGCCTTTTCTATAGTGAATTTGTCAAAAAATAAATTTTTACAGTGGCAAATTTTAAATATACCGATGATTGCCTTTTCTATAGTGAATTTTTCAAAAAATTATTTTTTGCTGTCGCGAATTTTAAATACGCCGGGGATTGCCTTTTCTATAGTAAATTTTTCAAAAAAAAATTTTTACTGTCGCAAATTTTAAAAACGCCGAGGATTACCTTTTCTATAGTAAATTTTTCAAGAAATTATTTTTTACGGTCGCAAATTTTAAATACGCCGAGGATTGCCTTTTCTATAGTGAATTTGTCAAAAAATAATTTTTCAATGTCGCAAATTTTAAATATACCGAGGATTTAATTTTCTATAGTGAATTTGTCAAAAAATAATTTTTTACTGTCGCAAATTTTAAATACGCCGAGGATTGCCTTTTCTATAGTAAATTTTTCAAAAATAATTTTTACTGTCGCAAATTTAAAAACGCCGTGGATTGCCTTTTCTATAGTAAATTTTTCAAGAAATTATTTTTTACTGCCGCAAATTTTAAATACGCCGAGGATTGCCTTTTCTATAGCGAATTTGTCAAAAAATAATTTTTTATTGTCGAAAATTTTAAATACGCCGAGGATTGCCTCTTCTATAGTGAATTTGTCAAAAAATAATTTTTTACTCTCGCAAATTTTAAATATACCGAGGATTTAAATTTCTATAGTGAATTTGTCAAAAATTAATTTTTTACTGTCGCAAATTTTAAATACGCCCAGGAATGCCTTTTCGATATTGAATTTGTCAAAAAATAATTTTTTACTGTCGCAAAATTTAAATATACAGAGAATTGCCTTTTCTATAGTGAATTTTTCACAAATTATTTTTACTGTCGAAAATTTTAAATATACCGAGGATTGCCTTTTCTATAGTAAATTTTTCAAAAAATAATTTTTACTGTCGCAAATTTTAAAAACGCCGAGGATTGCCTTTTTTATAGTAAATTTTTCAAGAAATTATTTTTTACGATCGCAAATTTTAAATACGCCGAGGATTACCTTTTCTATAGTGAATTTGTCAAAAATAATTTTTTACTGTCGAAAATTTTAAACACGCCGAGTATTGACTTTTCTATAGTAAATTTATCAAAAAATAATTTTTTACTGTCGCAAATTTTAAATATGCCGAGGATTGCCTTTTCTATAGTGAATTTGTCAAACAATAATTTATTACTGTCGAAAATTTTAAATATACCGAGGATTGCCTTTTTTATAGAAAATTTTTCAAAAAATAATTTTTACTGTCGCAAATTTTAAAAATGCCGAGGATTGCCTTTTATATAGTAAATTTTTCAAGAAATTATTTTTTACGATCGCAAATTTTAAATACGCCGAGGATTGCCTTTTCTATAGTGAATTTGTCAAAAAATAATTTTTTAATGTCGAAAATTTTAAATACGCCGAGGATTGCCTTTTCTATAGTGAATTTGTCAAAAAATAATTTTTCAATGTCGCAAATTTTAAATATACCGAGGATTTAATTTTCTATAGTGAATTTGTCAAAAAATAATTTTTTACTGTCGCAAATTTTAAATACGCCGAGGATTGCCTTTTCTGTAGTAAATTTTTCAAAAAATAATTTTTACTGTCGCAAATTTTAAAAACGCCGTGGATTGCCTTTTCTATAGTAAATTTTTCAAGAAATTATTTTTTACTGCCGCAAATTTTAAATACGCCGAGGATTGCCTTTTCTATAGCGAATTTGTCAAAAAATAATTTTTTTATTGTCGAAAATTTTAAATACGCCGAGGATTGCCTCTTCTATAGTGAATTTGTCAAAAAATAATTTTTTACTCTCGCAAATTTTAAATATACCGAGGATTTAAATTTCTATAGTGAATTTGTCAAAAATTAATTTTTTACTGTCGCAAATTTTAAATATGCCGAGGATAGCCTTTTCTATAGTGAATTTGTCAAACAATAATTTATTACTGTCGAAAATTTTAAATATACCGAGGATTGCCTTTTTTATAGAAAATTTTTCAAAAAATAATTTTTACTGTCGCAAATTTTAAAAATGCCGAGGATTGCCTTTTATATAGTAAATTTTTCAAGAAATTATTTTTTACGATCGCAAATTTTAAATACGCCGAGGATTGCCTTTTCTATAGTGAATTTGTCAAAATAATATTTTTTACGGTCGCAAATTTTAAATACGCCGAGGATTACCTTTTCTATAGTAAATTTGTCAAAAAATAAATTTTACTGTGGCAAATTTTAAATCTACCGAGGATTTCCTTTTCTATGTAAATTTTTCAAAAAATTATTTTTTACTGTCACAAATTTTAAATACGCCGAGGATTAACTTTTCTATGGTGAATTTGTCAAAAAATAATTTTTTACTGTCGCAAATTTTAAATATGCCCAGGATTGCCTTTTGTATAGTGAATTTGTCAAACAATAATTTTTTACTGTCGCAAATTTTAAATATACCGAGGATTTAATTGTATATAGTGAATTTTTCAAAAAATTATTTTTTGCTGTCGCAAATTTTAAATACGCCGAGGATTGCCTTTTCTATATTAAATTTGTCTAAAAATAATTTTTTACTGTCGCAAATTTTAAATACGCAGAGGATTGCCTTTTCTATAGTAAATTTTTCAAAATATAATTTTTTATTGTCGCAAATTTTAAATACGCCGAGGATTGCTTTTTCTATAGTGAATTTGTCAAAATAATATTTTTTAATGTCGCAAATTTTAAATACGCCGAGGATTGCCTTTTCTATAGTGAATTTGTCAAAAAATAATTTTTTACTGTAGCAAATTTTAAATATACCGAGGATTTAATTTTCTATAGTGAATTTTTAAAAAAGTATTTTTTGCTGTCGCAAATTTTAAATAAGCCGAGGATTGCTTTTGCTATAGTGTATTTGTCAAAAAATAATTTTTTATTGTCGAAAATTTTAAATACGCCGAGGATTGCCTTTTCTATAGTGAATTTGTCAAAAAATAATTTTTTACGGTCGCAAATTTTAAATACGCCGAGGATTGCCTTTTCTATAGCGAATTTGTCAAAAAATAATTTTTTATTGTCGAAAATTTTAAATACGCCGAGGATTGCCTTTTCTATAGTGAATTTCTCAAAAAAATAATTTTTTACTCTCGCAAATTTTAAATATACCGAGGATTTAATTTTCTATAGTGAATTTGTCAAAAATTAATTTTTTACTGTCGCAAATTTTAAATACGCCCAGGATTGCCTTTTCGATATTGAATTTGTCAAAAAATAATTTTTTACTGTCGCAAAATTTAAATATACAGAGGATTGCCTTTTCTATAGTGAATTTTTCACAAAATTATTTTTTACTGTCGAAAATTTTAAATATACCGAGGATTGCCTTTTCTATAGTAAATTTTTCAAGAAATTATTTTTTACGATCGCAAATTTTAAATACGCCGAGGATTGCCTTTTCTATAGTGAATTTGTCAAAAAATAATTTTTTACTGTCGCAAATTTTAAATACGCAGAGGATTGCCTTTTCTATAGTAAATTTTTCAAAAAATAATTTTTTACTGTCGCAAATTTTAAATACTCCGAGGATTGCCTTTTCTATAGTGAATTTGTCAAAATAATATTTTTTACGGTCGCAAATTTTAAATACGCCGAGGATTACCTTTTCTATAGTGAATTTGTCAAAAAATAAATTTTACTGTGGCAAATTTTAAATATACCGAGGATTTCCTTTTCTATGTAAATTTTTCAAAAAATTATTTTTTACGCCGAGGATTGCCTTTTCTATAGTAAATTTAAAAAAAAAAAAAATATTTTACTGTCACAAATTTTAAGTATACAGAGGATTGCCTTTTCTATAGTGAATTTTTCAAAAAATCGTTTTTTACTGTCGAAAATTTTAAATACGCCGAAGATTGCCTTTTCTATAGTAAATTTTTCAAAAAATTATTTTTTACTGTCTCAAATTTTAAATACGCTGAGGTTTGCCTTTTCTAAAGTAAATTTAAAAAAAAATTATTTTTTGCTATCGCAAATATTAAATAAGCCGAAATTGTCAAAAAATAATTTTTTTCTGTCGAAAATTTTAAACACGGCGAGTATTGCCTTTTCTATAGTGAATTTTTCAAAAAATTATTTTTTGCTGTCGCAAATTTTAAATACGCCGGGGATTGCCTTTTCTATAGTAAATTTTTCAAAAAAAAATTTTTACTGTCGCAAATTTTAAAAACGCCGAGGATTACCTTTTCTATAGTAAATTTTTCAAGAAATTATTTTTTTACGGTCGCAAATTTTAAATACGCCGAGGATTGCCTTTTCTATAGCGAATTTGTCAAAAAAATAATTTTTTATTGTTGAAAATTTTAAATACCACGAGGATTGCCTTTTCTATAGTGAATTTGTCAAAAAATAATTTTTCAATGTCGCAAATTTTAAATATACCGAGGATTTAATTTTCTATAGTGAATTTGTCAAAAAATAATTTTTTACTGTCGCAAATTTTAAATACGCCGAGGATTGCCTTTTCTATAGTAAATTTTTCAAAAAATAATTTTTACTGTCGCAAATTTTAAAAACGCCGAGGATTGCCTTTTCTATAGTAAATTTTTCAAGAAATTATTTTTTACTGCCGTAAATTTTAAATACGCCGAGGATTGCCTTTTCTATAGCGAATTTGTCAAAAAATAATTTTTTATTGTCGAAAATTTTAAATACGCCGAGGATTGCCTTTTCTATTGTGAATTTGTCAAAAAATAATTTTTTACTCTCGCAAATTTTAAATATACCTAGGATTTAAATTTCTATAGTGAATTTGTCAAAAATTAATTTTTTACTGTCGCAAATTTTAAATACGCCCAGGATTGCCTTTTCGATATTGAATTTGTCAAAAAATAATTTTTTACTGTCGCAAAATTTAAATATACAGAGGATTGCCTTTTCTATAGTGAATTTTTCGCAAAATTATTTTTTACTGTCGAAAATTTTAAATATACGGAGGATTGCCTTTTCTATAGTAAATTTTTCAAAAAATAATTTTTACTGTCGCAAATTTTAAAAACGCCGAGAATTGCCTTTTCTATAGTAAATTTTTCAAGAAATTATTTTTTACGATCGCAAATTTTAAATACACCGAGGATTGCCTTTTCTATAGTGAATTTGCCAAAAAATAATTTTTTACTGTCGAAAATTTTAAACACGCCGAGTATTGACTTTTCTATAGTAAATTTATCAAAAAATAATTTTTTACTGTCGCAAATTTTAAATATGCCGAGGATTGCCTTTTCTATAGTGAATTTGTCAAACAATAATTTTTTACTGTCGCAAATTTTAAACACGCCGAGTATTGACTTTTCTATAGTAAATTTTTCAAAAAATAATTTTTTACTGTCGCAAATTTTAAATACGCCGAGGATTGCCTTTTCTATAGTGAATTTTTCAAAAAATTATTTTTTGCTGTCGCAAATTTTAAATACGCCGAGGATTGCCTTTTCTATAGTAAATTTGTCTAAAAATAATTTTTTACTGTCGCAAATTTTAAATACGCAGAGGATTGCCTTTTCTATAGTAAATTTTTCAAAAAATAATTTTTTATTGTCGCAAATTTTAAATACGCCGAGGATTGCTTTTTCTATAGTGAATTTGTCAAAATAATATTTTTTAATGTCGCAAATTTTAAATACGCCGAGGATTGCCTTTTCTATAGTGAATTTGTCAAAAAATAATTTTTTACTGTAGCAAATTTTAAATATACCGAGGATTTAATTTTCTATAGTGAATTTTTCAAAAAATTATTTTTTGCTGTCGCAAATTTTAAATACCCCGAGGATTGCCTTTTCTATAGTAAATTTTTTAAAAAATAATTTTTTACTGTCGCAAATTTTAAATACGCAGAGGATTGCCTTTTCTATAGTAAATTTTTCAAAAAATAATTTTTTATTGTCGCAAATTTTAAATACGCAGAGGATTGCCTTTTCTATAGTAAATTTTTCAAAAAATAATTTTTTATTGTCGCAAATTTTAAATACGCCGAGGATTGCTTTTTCTATAGTGAATTTGTCAAAATAATATTTTTTAATGTCGCAAATTTTAAATACGCCGAGGATTGCCTTTTCTATAGTGAATTTTTCAAAAAATAATTTTTTACTGTAGCAAGTTTTAAATATACAGAGGATTTAATTTTCTATAGTGAATTTTTCAAAAAATTATTTTTTGCCGTCGCAAATTTTAAATACGCCGAGGATTGCCTTTTCTATAGTAAATTTTTCAAAAAATAATTTTTTACTGTCGCAAATTTTAAATACGCCCAGGATTGCCTTTTCGATATTGAATTTGTCAAAAATAATTTTTTACTGTCGCAAATTTTAAAAACGCCGAGGATTGCCTTTTCTATAGTAAATTTTTCAAGAAATTGTTTTTTACTGCCGCAAATTTTAAATACGCCGAGGATTGCCTTTTCTATAGCGAATTTGTCAAAAAATAATTTTTTATTGTCGAAAATTTTAAATACGCGGAGGATTGCCTTTTCTATTGTGAATTTGTCAAAAAATAATTTTTTACTCTCGCAAATTTTAAATATACCGAGGATTTAAATTTCTATAGTGAATTTGTCAAAAATTAATTTTTTACTGTCGCAAATTTTAAATACGCCCAGGATTGCCTTTTTGATATTGAATTTGTCAAAAAATAATTTTTTACTGTCGCAAAATTTAAATATACAGAGGATTGCCTTTTCTATAGTGAATTTTTCACAAAATTATTTTTTACTGTAGAAAATTTTAAATATACCGAGGATTGCCTTTTCTATAGTAAATTTTTCAAAAAATAATTTTTACTGTCGCAAATTTTAAAAACGCCGAGGATTGCCTTTTCTATAGTAAATTTTTCAAGAAATTATTTTTTACGATCGCAAATTTTAAATACGCCGAGGATTGCCTTTTCTATAGTGAATTTGTCAAAAAATAATTTTTTAATGTCGAAAATTTCAAACACGCCGAGTATTGACTTTTCTATAGTAAATTTATCAAAAAATAATTTTTTACTGTCGCAAATTTTAAATATGCCGAGGATTGCCTTTTCTATAGTGAATTTGTCAAACAATAATTTTTTATTGTCGCAAATTTTAAATACGCCGAGGATTGCTTTTTCTATAGTGAATTTGTCAAAATAATATTTTTTAATGTCGCAAATTTTAAATACGCCGAGGATTGCCTTTTCTATAGTGAATTTGTCAAAAAATAGTTTTTTACTGTAGCAAATTTTAAATATACCGAGGATTTAATTGTCTATAGTGAATTTTTCAAAAAATTATTTTTTGCTGTCGCAAATTTTAAATACGCCGAGGATTGCCTTTTCTATAGTAAATTTGTCTAAAAATAATTTTTTACTGTCGCAAATTTTAAATGCGCAGAGGGTTGCCTTTTCTATAGTAAATTTTTCAAAAAATAATTTTTTATTGTCGCAAATTTTAAATACGCCGAGGATTGCTTTTTCTATAGTGAATTTGTCAAAATAATATTTTTTAATGTCGCAAATTTTAAATACGACGAGTATTGCCTTTTCTATAGTGAATTTGTCAAAAAATAATTTTTTACTGTAGCAAATTTTAAATATACCGAGGATTTAATTTTCTATAGTGAATTTTTCAAAAAATTATTTTTTGCTGTCGCAAATTTTAAATACGCCGAGGATTGCCTTTTCTATAGTAAATTTTTCAAAAAATAATTTTTTACTGTCGCAAATATTAAATACGCAGAGGATTGCCTTTTCTATAGTAAATTTTTCAAAAAATAATTTTTTAATGTCGCAAATTTTAAATACGCCGAGGATTGCCTTTTCTATAGTGAATTTGTCAAAAAATAATTTTTTACTGTCGCAAATTTTAAATACGCCGAGGATTGCCTTTTCTATAGTGAATTTGTCAAAAAATAATTTTTTACTGTCGCAAATTTTAAATACGCCCAGGATTGCCTTTTCGATATTGAATTTGTCAAAAAATAATTTTTTACTGTCGCAAAATTTAAATATACAGAGGATTGCCTTTTCTATACTGAATTTTTCACAAAATTATTTTTTACTGTCGAAAATTTTAAATATACCGAGGATTGCCTTTTCTATAGTAAATTTTTCAAAAAATAATTTTTACTGTCGCAAATTTTAAAAACGCCGAGGATTGCCTTTTATATAGTAAATTTTTCAAGAAATTATTTTTTACGATCGCAAATTTTAAATACGCCGAGGATTGCCTTTTCTATAGTGAATTTGTCAAAAAATAATTTTTTACTGTCGCAAATTTTAAATACGCAGAGGATTGCCTTTTCTATAGTAAATTTTTCAAAAAATAATTTTTTACTGTAGCAAATTTTAAATATACCGAGGATTTAATTTTCTATAGTGAATTTTTCAAAAAATTATTTTTTGCTGTCGCAAATTTTAAATACGCCGAGGATTGCCTTTTCTATAGTAAATTTTTCAAAAAATAATTTTTTACTGTCGCAAATATTAAATACGCAGAGGATTGCCTTTTCTATAGTAAATTTTTCAAAAAATAATTTTTTAATGTCGCAAATTTTAAATACGCCGAGGATTGCCTTTTCTATAGTGAATTTGTCAAACAATAATTTTTTACTGTCGCAAATTTTAAACACGCCGAGTATTGACTTTTCTATAGTAAATTTTTCAAAAATAATTTTTTACTGTCGCAAATTTTAAATACGCCGAGGATTGCCTTTTCTATAGTGAATTTTTCAAAAAATTATTTTTTGCTGTCGCAAATTTTAAATACGCCGAGGATTGCCTTTTCTATAGTAAATTTGTCTAAAAATAATTTTTTACTGTCGCAAATTTTAAATACGCAGAGGATTGCCTTTTCTATAGTAAATTTTTCAAAAAATAATTTTTTATTGTCGCAAATTTTAAATACGCCGAGGATTGCTTTTTCTATAGTGAATTTGTCAAAATAATATTTTTTAATGTCGCAAATTTTAAATACGCCGAGGATTGCCTTTTCTATAGTGAATTTGTCAAAAAATAATTTTTTACTGTAGCAAATTTTAAATATACCGAGGATTTAATTTTCTATAGTGAATTTTTCAAAAAATTATTTTTTGCTGTCGCAAATTTTAAATACCCCGAGGATTGCCTTTTCTATAGTAAATTTTTTAAAAAATAATTTTTTACTGTCGCAAATTTTAAATACGCAGAGGATTGCCTTTTCTATAGTAAATTTTTCAAAAAATAATTTTTTATTGTCGCAAATTTTAAATACGCAGAGGATTGCCTTTTCTATAGTAAATTTTTCAAAAAATAATTTTTTATTGTCGCAAATTTTAAATACGCCGAGGATTGCTTTTTCTATAGTGAATTTGTCAAAATAATATTTTTTAATGTCGCAAATTTTAAATACGCCGAGGATTGCCTTTTCTATAGTGAATTTTTCAAAAAATAATTTTTTACTGTAGCAAGTTTTAAATATACAGAGGATTTAATTTTCTATAGTGAATTTTTCAAAAAATTATTTTTTGCCGTCGCAAATTTTAAATACGCCGAGGATTGCCTTTTCTATAGTAAATTTTTCAAAAAATAATTTTTTACTGTCGCAAATTTTAAATACGCCCAGGATTGCCTTTTCGATATTGAATTTGTCAAAAAATAATTTTTTACTGTCGCAAATTTTAAAAACGCCGAGGATTGCCTTTTCTATAGTAAATTTTTCAAGAAATTGTTTTTTACTGCCGCAAATTTTAAATACGCCGAGGATTGCCTTTTCTATAGCGAATTTGTCAAAAAATAATTTTTTATTGTCGAAAATTTTAAATACGCGGAGGATTGCCTTTTCTATTGTGAATTTGTCAAAAAATAATTTTTTACTCTCGCAAATTTTAAATATACCGAGGATTTAAATTTCTATAGTGAATTTGTCAAAAATTAATTTTTTACTGTCGCAAATTTTAAATACGCCCAGGATTGCCTTTTTGATATTGAATTTGTCAAAAAATAATTTTTTACTGTCGCAAAATTTAAATATACAGAGGATTGCCTTTTCTATAGTGAATTTTTCACAAAATTATTTTTTACTGTAGAAAATTTTAAATATACCGAGGATTGCCTTTTCTATAGTAAATTTTTCAAAAAATAATTTTTACTGTCGCAAATTTTAAAAACGCCGAGGATTGCCTTTTCTATAGTAAATTTTTCAAGAAATTATTTTTTACGATCGCAAATTTTAAATACGCCGAGGATTGCCTTTTCTATAGTGAATTTGTCAAAAAATAATTTTTTAATGTCGAAAATTTCAAACACGCCGAGTATTGACTTTTCTATAGTAAATTTATCAAAAAATAATTTTTTACTGTCGCAAATTTTAAATATGCCGAGGATTGCCTTTTCTATAGTGAATTTGTCAAACAATAATTTTTTATTGTCGCAAATTTTAAATACGCCGAGGATTGCTTTTTCTATAGTGAATTTGTCAAAATAATATTTTTTAATGTCGCAAATTTTAAATACGCCGAGGATTGCCTTTTCTATAGTGAATTTGTCAAAAAATAGTTTTTTACTGTAGCAAATTTTAAATATACCGAGGATTTAATTGTCTATAGTGAATTTTTCAAAAAATTATTTTTTGCTGTCGCAAATTTTAAATACGCCGAGGATTGCCTTTTCTATAGTAAATTTGTCTAAAAATAATTTTTTACTGTCGCAAATTTTAAATGCGCAGAGGGTTGCCTTTTCTATAGTAAATTTTTCAAAAAATAATTTTTTATTGTCGCAAATTTTAAATACGCCGAGGATTGCTTTTTCTATAGTGAATTTGTCAAAATAATATTTTTTAATGTCGCAAATTTTAAATACGACGAGGATTGCCTTTTCTATAGTGAATTTGTCAAAAAATAATTTTTTACTGTAGCAAATTTTAAATATACCGAGGATTTAATTTTCGATAGTGAATTTTTCAAAAAATTATTTTTTGCTGTCGCAAATTTTAAATACGCCGAGGATTGCCTTTTCTATAGTAAATTTTTCAAAAAATAATTTTTTACTGTCGCAAATATTAAATACGCAGAGGATTGCCTTTTCTATAGTAAATTTTTCAAAAAATAATTTTTTAATGTCGCAAATTTTAAATACGCCGAGGATTGCCTTTTCTATAGTGAATTTGTCAAAAAATAATTTTTTACTGTCGCAAATTTTAAATACGCCGAGGATTGCCTTTTCTATAGTGAATTTGTCAAAAAATAATTTTTTACTGTCGCAAATTTTAAATACGCCCAGGATTGCCTTTTCGATATTGAATTTGTCAAAAAATAATTTTTTACTGTCGCAAAATTTAAATATACAGAGGATTGCCTTTTCTATACTGAATTTTTCACAAAATTATTTTTTACTGTCGAAAATTTTAAATATACCGAGGATTGCCTTTTCTATAGTAAATTTTTCAAAAAATAATTTTTACTGTCGCAAATTTTAAAAACGCCGAGGATTGCCTTTTATATAGTAAATTTTTCAAGAAATTATTTTTTACGATCGCAAATTTTAAATACGCCGAGGATTGCCTTTTCTATAGTGAATTTGTCAAAAAATAATTTTTTACTGTCGCAAATTTTAAATACGCAGAGGATTGCCTTTTCTATAGTAAATTTTTCAAAAAATAATTTTTTACTGTCGCAAATTTTAAATACGCCGAGGATTGCCTTTTCTATAGTGAATTTGTCAAAATAATATTTTTTACGGTCGCAAATTTTAAATACGCCGAGGATTACCTTTTCTATAGTGAATTTGTCAAAAAATAAATTTTACTGTGGCAAATTTTAAATATACCGAGGATTTCCTTTTCTATGTAAATTTTTCAAAAAATTATTTTTTACTGTCACAAATTTTAAATACGCCGAGGATAACCTTTTCTAAGGTGAATTTGTCAAAAAATAATTTTTTACTATCGCATATTTTAAATACGCCGAGGATTGCCTTTTCTATAGTAAATTTGTCTAAAAATAATTTTTTACTGTCGCAAATTTTAAATACGCAGAGGATTGCCTTTTCTATAGTAAATTTTTCAAAAAATAATTTTTTATTGTCGCAAATTTTAAATACGCCGAGGATTGCTTTTTCTATACTGAATTTGTCAAATTAATATTTTTTAATGTCGCAAAATTTAAATACGCCGAGGATTGCCTTTTCTATAGTGAATTTGTCAAAAAATAATTTTTTACTGTAGCAAATTTTAAATATACCGAGGATTTAATTTTCTATAGTGAATTTTTCAAAAAATTATTTTTTGCTGTCGCAAATTTTAAATACGCCGAGGATTGCCTTTTCTATAGTAAATTTTTCAAAAAATAATTTTTTACTGTCGCAAATTTTAAATACGTAGAGGATTGCCTTTTCTATAGTAAATTTTTCAAAAAATAATTTTTTAATGTCGCAAATTTTAAATACGCCGAGGATTGCCTTTTCTATAGTGAATTTGTCAAAAAATAATTTTTTACTGTCGCAAATTTTAAATACGCCGAGGATTGCCTTTTCTATAGTGAATTTGTCAAAAAATAATTTTTTACTGTCGCAAATTTTACATACGCCCAGGATTGCCTTTTCGATATTGAATTTGTCAAAAAATAATTTTTTACTGTCGCAAAATTTAAATATACAGAGGATTGCCTTTTCTATACTGAATTTTTCACAAAATTATTTTTTACTGTCGAAAATTTTAAATATACCGAGGATTGCCTTTTCTATAGTAAATTTTTCAAAACATAATTTTTACTGTCGCAAATTTTAAAAACGCCGAGGATTGCCTTTTATATAGTAAATTTTTCAAGAAATTATTTTTTACGATCGCAAATTTTAAATACGCCGAGGATTGCCTTTTCTATAGTGAATTTGTCAAAAAATAATTTTTTACTGTCGCAAATTTTAAATACGCCGAGGATTGCCTTTTCTTTAGTGAATTTGTCAAAATAATATTTTTTACGGTCGCAAATTTTAAATACGCCGAGGATTACCTTTTCTATAGTGAATTTGTCAAAAAATAAATTTTACTGTGGCAAATTTTAAATATACCGAGGATTTCCTTTTCTATGTTAAATTTTCAAAAAATTATTTTTTACTGTCACAAATTTTACATACGCCGAGGATTACCTTTTCTATGGTGAATTTGTCAAAAAATAATTTTTTACTATCGCATATTTTTAATACGCCGGGGGTTGCCTTTTCTATAGTGAATTTGTCAAAAAATAGTTTTTTACTGTCGCAAATTTTAAATACGCCGAGGATTGCCTTTTCTATAGTGAATTTGTCAAAAAATAATTTTTTACTGTCGCAAATTTTAAATACGCCTACGGTTGTCCTTTCTATAGTGAACTTGTCAAAAAATTATTTTTTATTGTCGCAAATTTTAAATACGCCGAGGATTGCCTTGTCTATAGTAAATTTAAAAAAAAAAAATATTTTACTGTCACAAATTTTAAGTATACAGAGGATTGCCTTTTCTATAGTGAATTGTTCAAAAAATTATTTTTTACTGTCGAAAATTTTAAATACGCCGAAGATTGCCTTTTCTATAGAAAATTTTTCAAAAAATTATTTTTTACTGTCTCAAATTTTAAATACGCCGAGGATTGCCTTTTCTAAAGTAAATTTTAAAAAAAATTATTTTTTGCTATCGCAAATTTTAAATAAGCCGAGGATTGCTTTTCCTATAGTGAATTTGTCAAAAAATAATTTTTTTCTGTCGAAAATTTTAAACATGGCGAGTATTGCCTTTTCTATAGTGAATTTTTCAAAAAATTATTTTTTGCTGTCGCAAATTTTAAATACGTAGGGGATTGCCTTTTCTATGGTAAATTTTTCAAAAAATAATTTTTACTGTCGCAAATTTTAAAAACGCCGAGGATTGCCTTTTCTATTGTGAATTTGTCAAAAAATAATTTTTCAATGTCGCAAATTTTAAATATACCGAGGATTTAATTTTCTATAGTGAGTTTGTCAAAAAATAATTTTTTACTGTCGCAAATTTTAAATACGCCGAGGATTGCCTTTTCTATAGTAAATTTTTCAAAAAATAATTTTTACTGTCGCAAATTTTAAAAACGCCGAGTATTGCCTTTTCTATAGTAAATTTTTCAAGAAATTATTTTTTACTGCCGCAAATTTTAAATACGCCGAGGATTGCCTTTTCTATAGCGAATTTGTCAAAAAATAATTTTTTATTGTCGAAAATTTTAAATACGCCGAGGATTGCCTTTTCCATTGTGAATTTGTCAAAAAATAATTTTTTACTCTCGCAAATTTTAAATATGCCGAGGATTTAAATTTCTATAGTGAATTTGTCAAAAATTAATTTTTTACTGTCGCAAATTTTAAATACGCCCAGGATTGCCTTTTTGATATTGAATTTGTCAAAAAATAATTTTTTACTGTCGCAAAATTTAAATATACAGAGGATTGCCTTTTCTATAGTGAATTTTTCACAAAATTATTTTTTACTGTCAAAAATTTTAAATATACCGAGGATTGCCTTTTCTATAGTAAATTTTTCAAAAAATAATTTTTACTGTCGCAAATTTTAAAAACTCCGAGGATTGCCTTTTCTATAGTAAATTTTTCAAGAAATTATTTTTTATTGCCTTTTCTATAGTGAATTTGTCAAAAAATAATTTTTTACTGTCGAAAATTTTAAACACGCCGAGTATTGACTTTTCTATAGTAAATTTATCAAAAAATAATTTTTTACTGTCGCAAATTTTAAATATGCCGACGATTGCCTTTTCTATAGTGAATTTGTCAAACAATAATTTTTTATTGTCGCAAATTTTAAATACGCCGAGGATTGCTTTTTCTATAGTGAATTTGTCAAAATAATATTTTTTAATGTCGCAAATTTCAAATACGCCGAGGATTGCCTTTTCTATAGTGAATTTGTCAAAAAATAATTTTTTACTGTAGCAAATTTTAAATATACCGAGGATTTAATTGTCTATAGTGAATTTTTTAAAAAATTATTTTTTGCTGTCGCAAATTTTAAATACGCCGAGGATTGCCTTTTCTATAGTAAATTTGTCTAAAAATAATTTTTTACTGTCGCAAATTTTAAATACGCAGAGGATTGCCTTTTCTATAGTAAATTTTTCAAAAAATAATTTTTTATTGTCGCAAATTTTAAATACGCCGAGGATTGCTTTTTCTATAGTGAATTTGTCAAAATAATATTTTTTAATGTCGCAAATTTTAAATACGCCGAGGATTGCCTTTTCTATAGTGAATTTGTCAAAAAATAATTTTTTACTGTAGCAAATTTTAAATATACCGAGGATTTAATTTTCTATAGTGAATTTTTCAAAAAATTATTTTTTGCTATCGCAAATTTTAAATAAGCCGAGGATTGCCTTTTCTATAGTAAATTTTTCAAAAAATAATTTTTTACTGTCGCAAATTTTAAATACGCAGAGGATTGCCTTTTCTATAGTAAATTTTTCACAAAATAATTTTTTAATGTCGCAAATTTTAAATACGCCGAGGATTGCCTTTTCTATAGTGAATTTGTCAAAAAATAATTTTTTACTGTCGCAAATTTTAAATACGCCGAGGATTGCCTTTTCTATAGTGAATTTGTCAAAAAATAATTTTTTACTGTCGCAAATTTTAAATACGCCCAGGATTTCCTTTTCGATATTGAATTTGTCAAAAAATAATTTTTTACTGTCGCAAAATTTAAATATACAGAGGATTGCCTTTTCTATAGTGAATTTTTCACAAAATTAGTTTTTACTGTCGAAAATTTTAAATATACCGAGGATTGCCTTTTCTATAGTAAATTTTTCAAAAAATAATTTTTACTGTCGCAAATTTTAAAAACGCCGAGGATTGCCTTTTATGTAGTAAATTTTTCAAGAAATTATTTTTTACGATCGCAAATTTTAAATACGCCGAGGATTGCCTTTTCTAAAGTGAATTTGTCAAAAAATAATTTTTTACTGTCGCAAATTTTAAATACGCAGAGGATTGCCTTTTCTATAGTAAATTTTTCAAAAAATAATTTTTTACTGTCGCAAATTTTAAATACGCCGAGGATTGCCTTTTCTATAGTGAATTTGTCAAAATAATATTTTTTACGGTCGCAAATTTTAAATACGCCGAGGATTACCTTTTCTATAGTGAATTTGTCAAAAAATAAATTTTACTGTGGCAAATTTTAAATATACCGAGGATTTCCTTTTCTATGTAAATTTTTCAAAAAATTATTTTTTACTGTCACAAATTTTAAATACGCCGAGGATTACCTTTTCTATGGTGAATTTGTCAAAAAATAATTTTTTACTGTCGCAAATTTTAAATATGCCGAGGATTGCCTTTTGTATAGTGAATTTGTCAAACAATAATCTTTTACTGTCGCAAATTTTAAATATACCGAGGATTTAATTGTCTATAGTGAATTTTTCAAAAAAATTTTTTTTTGCTGTCGCAAATTTTAAATACGCCGAGGATTGCCTTTTCTATAGTAAATTTGTCTAAAAATAATTTTTTACTGTCGCAAATTTTAAATACGCAGAGGATTGCCTTTTCTATAGTAAATTTTTCAAAAAATAATTTTTTATTGTCGCAAATTTTAAATTCGCCGAGGATTGCTTTTTCTATAGTGAATTTGTCAAAATAATATTTTTTAATGTCGCAAATTTTAAATATACCGAGGATTTAATGGTCTATAGTGAATTTTTCAAAAAATTATTTTTTGCTGTCGCAAATTTTAAATACGCCGAGGATTGCCTTTTCTATAGTAAATTTTTCAAAAAATAATTTTTTACTGTCGCAAATTTTAAATACGCAGAGGATTGCCTTTTCTATAGTGAATTTTTCAAAAAATTATTTTTTACTGTCGAAAATTTTAAATACGCCGAAGATTGCCTTTTCTATAGTAAATTTTTCAAAAAATAATTTTTTACTGTCGCGAATTTTAAATACGCCGAGGATTGCCTTTTCTAAATTAAATTTTAAAAAAGTATTTTTTGCTGTCGCAAATTTTAAATAAGCCGAGGATTGCTTTTTCTATAGTGAATTTGTCAAAAAATAATTTTTTATTGTCGAAAATTTTAAATACGCCGAGGATTGCCTTTTCTATAGTGAATTTGTCAAAAAATAGTTTTTTACGGTCGCAAATTTTAAATACGCCGAGGATTGCCTTTTCTATAGCGAATTTGTCAAAAAATAATTTTTTATTGTCGAAAATTTTAAATACGCCGAGGATTGCCTTTTCTATAGTGAATTTCTCAAAAAAATAATTTTTTACTCTCGCAAATTTTAAATATACCGCGGATTTAATTTTCTATAGTGAATTTGTCAAAAATTAATTTTTTACTGTCGCAAATTTTAAATACGCCCAGGATTGCCTTTTCGATATTGAATTTGTTAAAAAATAATTTTTTACTGTCGCAAAATTTAAATACACAGAGGATTGCCTTTTATATAGTGAGTTTTTCACCGCCTTTTCTATAGTAAATTGTCTATAGTAAATTTAAAAAAAAAAAATATTTTACTGTCACAAATTTTAAGTATACAGAGGATTGCCTTTTCTATAGTGAATTTTTCAAAAAATTATTTTTTACTGTCGAAAATTTTAAATACGCCGAAGATTGCCTTTTCTATAGTAAATTTTTCAAAAAATTATTTTTTACTGTCTCAAATTTTAAATACGCCGAGGATTGCCTTTTCTAAAGTAAATTTAAAAAAAAATTATTTTTTGCTATCGCAAATTTTAAATAAGCCGAGGATTGCTTTTCCTATAGTGAATTTGTCAAAAAATAATTTTTTACTGTCGCAAATTTTAAATACGCAGAGGATTGCCTTTTCTATAGTAAATTTTTCACAAAATAATTTTTTAATGTCGCAAATTTTAAATACGCCGAGGATTGCCTTTTCTATAGTGAATTTGTCAAAAAATAATTTTTTACTGTCGCAAATTTTAAATACGCCGAGGATTGCCTTTTCTATAGTGAATTTGTCAAAAAATAATTTTTTACTGTCGCAAATTTTAAATACGCCCAGGATTTCCTTTTCGATATTGAATTTGTCAAAAAATAATTTTTTACTGTCGCAAAATTTAAATATACAGAGGATTGCCTTTTCTATAGTGAATTTTTCACAAAATTAGTTTTTACTGTCGAAAATTTTAAATATACCGAGGATTGCCTTTTCTATAGTAAATTTTTCAAAAAATAATTTTTACTGTCGCAAATTTTAAAAACGCCGAGGATTGCCTTTTATGTAGTAAATTTTTCAAGAAATTATTTTTTACGATCGCAAATTTTAAATACGCCGAGGATTGCCTTTTCTAAAGTGAATTTGTCAAAAAATAATTTTTTACTGTCGCAAATTTTAAATACGCAGAGGATTGCCTTTTCTATAGTAAATTTTTCACAAAATAATTTTTTAATGTCGCAAATTTTAAATAAGCCGAGGATTGCTTTTTCTATAGTGAATTTGTCAAAAAATAATTTTTTATTGTCGAAAATTTTAAATACGCCGAGGATTGCCTTTTCTATAGTGAATTTGTCAAAAAATAGTTTTTTACGGTCGCAAATTTTAAATACGCCGAGGATTGCCTTTTCTATAGCGAATTTGTCAAAAAATAATTTTTTATTGTCGAAAATTTTAAATACGCCGAGGATTGCCTTTTCTATAGTGAATTTCTCAAAAAAATAATTTTTTACTCTCGCAAATTTTAAATATACCGCGGATTTAATTTTCTATAGTGAATTTGTCAAAAATTAATTTTTTACTGTCGCAAATTTTAAATACGCCCAGGATTGCCTTTTCGATATTGAATTTGTTAAAAAATAATTTTTTACTGTCGCAAAATTTAAATACACAGAGGATTGCCTTTTATATAGTGAGTTTTTCACCGCCTTTTCTATAGTAAATTGTCTATAGTAAATTTAAAAAAAAAAAATATTTTACTGTCACAAATTTTAAGTATACAGAGGATTGCCTTTTCTATAGTGAATTTTTCAAAAAATTATTTTTTACTGTCGAAAATTTTAAATACGCCGAAGATTGCCTTTTCTATAGTAAATTTTTCAAAAAATTATTTTTTACTGTCTCAAATTTTAAATACGCCGAGGATTGCCTTTTCTAAAGTAAATTTAAAAAAAAATTATTTTTTGCTATCGCAAATTTTAAATAAGCCGAGGATTGCTTTTCCTATAGTGAATTTGTCAAAAAATAATTTTTTACTGTCGCAAATTTTAAATACGCAGAGGATTGCCTTTTCTATAGTAAATTTTTCACAAAATAATTTTTTAATGTCGCAAATTTTAAATACGCCGAGGATTGCCTTTTCTATAGTGAATTTGTCAAAAAATAATTTTTTACTGTCGCAAATTTTAAATACGCCGAGGATTGCCTTTTCTATAGTGAATTTGTCAAAAAATAATTTTTTACTGTCGCAAATTTTAAATACGCCCAGGATTTCCTTTTCGATATTGAATTTGTCAAAAAATAATTTTTTACTGTCGCAAAATTTAAATATACAGAGGATTGCCTTTTCTATAGTGAATTTTTCACAAAATTAGTTTTTACTGTCGAAAATTTTAAATATACCGAGGATTGCCTTTTCTATAGTAAATTTTTCAAAAAATAATTTTTACTGTCGCAAATTTTAAAAACGCCGAGGATTGCCTTTTATGTAGTAAATTTTTCAAGAAATTATTTTTTACGATCGCAAATTTTAAATACGCCGAGGATTGCCTTTTCTAAAGTGAATTTGTCAAAAAATAATTTTTTACTGTCGCAAATTTTAAATACGCAGAGGATTGCCTTTTCTATAGTAAATTTTTCACAAAATAATTTTTTAATGTCGCAAATTTTAAATACGCCGAGGATTGCCTTTTCTATAGTGAATTTGTCAAAAAATAATTTTTTACTGTCGCAAATTTTAAATACGCCGAGGATTGCCTTTTCTATAGTGAATTTGTCAAAAAATAATTTTTTACTGTCGCAAATTTTAAATACGCAGAGGATTGCCTTTTCTATAGTAAATTTTTCAAAAAATAATTTTTTATTGTCGCAAATTTTAAATTCGCCGAGGATTGCTTTTTCTATAGTGAATTTGTCAAAATAATATTTTTTAATGTCGCAAATTTTAAATATACCGAGGATTTAATGGTCTATAGTGAATTTTTCAAAAAATTATTTTTTGCTGTCGCAAATTTTAAATACGCCGAGGATTGCCTTTTCTATAGTAAATTTTTCAAAAAATAATTTTTTACTGTCGCAAATTTTAAATACGCAGAGGATTGCCTTTTCTATAGTGAATTTTTCAAAAAATTATTTTTTACTGTCGAAAATTTTAAATACGCCGAAGATTGCCTTTTCTATAGTAAATTTTTCAAAAAATAATTTTTTACTGTCGCGAATTTTAAATACGCCGAGGATTGCCTTTTCTAAATTAAATTTTAAAAAAGTATTTTTTGCTGTCGCAAATTTTAAATAAGCCGAGGATTGCTTTTTCTATAGTGAATTTGTCAAAAAATAATTTTTTATTGTCGAAAATTTTAAATACGCCGAGGATTGCCTTTTCTATAGTGAATTTGTCAAAAAATAGTTTTTTACGGTCGCAAATTTTAAATACGCCGAGGATTGCCTTTTCTATAGCGAATTTGTCAAAAAATAATTTTTTATTGTCGAAAATTTTAAATACGCCGAGGATTGCCTTTTCTATAGTGAATTTCTCAAAAAAATAATTTTTTACTCTCGCAAATTTTAAATATACCGCGGATTTAATTTTCTATAGTGAATTTGTCAAAAATTAATTTTTTACTGTCGCAAATTTTAAATACGCCCAGGATTGCCTTTTCGATATTGAATTTGTTAAAAAATAATTTTTTACTGTCGCAAAATTTAAATACACAGAGGATTGCCTTTTATATAGTGAGTTTTTCACCGCCTTTTCTATAGTAAATTGTCTATAGTAAATTTAAAAAAAAAAAATATTTTACTGTCACAAATTTTAAGTATACAGAGGATTGCCTTTTCTATAGTGAATTTTTCAAAAAATTATTTTTTACTGTCGAAAATTTTAAATACGCCGAAGATTGCCTTTTCTATAGTAAATTTTTCAAAAAATTATTTTTTACTGTCTCAAATTTTAAATACGCCGAGGATTGCCTTTTCTAAAGTAAATTTAAAAAAAAATTATTTTTTGCTATCGCAAATTTTAAATAAGCCGAGGATTGCTTTTCCTATAGTGAATTTGTCAAAAAATAATTTTTTACTGTCGCAAATTTTAAATACGCCCAGGATTTCCTTTTCGATATTGAATTTGTCAAAAAATAATTTTTTACTGTCGCAAAATTTAAATATACAGAGGATTGCCTTTTCTATAGTGAATTTTTCACAAAATTAGTTTTTACTGTCGAAAATTTTAAATATACCGAGGATTGCCTTTTCTATAGTAAATTTTCAAAAAATAATTTTTACTGTCGCAAATTTTAAAAACGTCGAGGATTGCCTTTTATGTAGTAAATTTTTCAAGAAATTATTTTTTACGATCGCAAATTTTAAATACGCCGAGGATTGCCTTTTCTAAAGTGAATTTGTCAAAAAATAATTTTTTACTGTCGCAAATTTTAAATACGCAGAGGATTGCCTTTTCTATAGTAAATTTTTCAAAAAATAATTTTTTACTGTCGCAAATTTTAAATACGCCGAGGATTGCCTTTTCTATAGTGAATTTGTCAAAATAATATTTTTTACGGTCGCAAATTTTAAATACGCCGAGGATTGCCTTTTCTATAGTAAATTTTTCAAAACATAATTTTTACTGTCGCAAATTTTAAAAACGCCGAGGATTGCCTTTTATATAGTAAATTTTTCAAGAAATTATTTTTTACGATCGCAAATTTTAAATACGCCGAGGATTGCCTTTTCTATAGTGAATTTGTCAAAAAATAATTTTTTACTGTCGCAAATTTTAAATACGCCGAGGATTGCCTTTTCTTTAGTGAATTTGTCAAAATAATATTTTTTACGGTCGCAAATTTTAAATACGCCGAGGATTACCTTTTCTATAGTGAATTTGTCAAAAAATAAATTTTACTGTGGCAAATTTTAAATATACCGAGGATTTCCTTTTCTATGTTAAATTTTCAAAAAATTATTTTTTACTGTCACAAATTTTACATACGCCGAGGATTACCTTTTCTATGGTGAATTTGTCAAAAAATAATTTTTTACTATCGCATATTTTTAATACGCCGGGGGTTGCCTTTTCTATAGTGAATTTGTCAAAAAATAGTTTTTTACTGTCGCAAATTTTAAATACGCCGAGGATTGCCTTTTCTATAGTGAATTTGTCAAAAAATAATTTTTTACTGTCGCAAATTTTAAATACGCCTACGGTTGTCCTTTCTATAGTGAACTTGTCAAAAAATTATTTTTTATTGTCGCAAATTTTAAATACGCCGAGGATTGCCTTGTCTATAGTAAATTTAAAAAAAAAAAAATATTTTACTGTCACAAATTTTAAGTATACAGAGGATTGCCTTTTCTATAGTGAATTGTTCAAAAAATTATTTTTTACTGTCGAAAATTTTAAATACGCCGAAGATTGCCTTTTCTATAGAAAATTTTTCAAAAAATTATTTTTTACTGTCTCAAATTTTAAATACGCCGAGGATTGCCTTTTCTAAAGTAAATTTTAAAAAAAATTATTTTTTGCTATCGCAAATTTTAAATAAGCCGAGGATTGCTTTTCCTATAGTGAATTTGTCAAAAAATAATTTTTTTCTGTCGAAAATTTTAAACATGGCGAGTATTGCCTTTTCTATAGTGAATTTTTCAAAAAATTATTTTTTGCTGTCGCAAATTTTAAATACGTAGGGGATTGCCTTTTCTATGGTAAATTTTTCAAAAAATAATTTTTACTGTCGCAAATTTTAAAAACGCCGAGGATTGCCTTTTCTATTGTGAATTTGTCAAAAAATAATTTTTCAATGTCGCAAATTTTAAATATACCGAGGATTTAATTTTCTATAGTGAGTTTGTCAAAAAATAATTTTTTACTGTCGCAAATTTTAAATACGCCGAGGATTGCCTTTTCTATAGTAAATTTTTCAAAAAATAATTTTTACTGTCGCAAATTTTAAAAACGCCGAGTATTGCCTTTTCTATAGTAAATTTTTCAAGAAATTATTTTTTACTGCCGCAAATTTTAAATACGCCGAGGATTGCCTTTTCTATAGCGAATTTGTCAAAAAATAATTTTTTATTGTCGAAAATTTTAAATACGCCGAGGATTGCCTTTTCCATTGTGAATTTGTCAAAAAATAATTTTTTACTCTCGCAAATTTTAAATATGCCGAGGATTTAAATTTCTATAGTGAATTTGTCAAAAATTAATTTTTTACTGTCGCAAATTTTAAATACGCCCAGGATTGCCTTTTTGATATTGAATTTGTCAAAAAATAATTTTTTACTGTCGCAAAATTTAAATATACAGAGGATTGCCTTTTCTATAGTGAATTTTTCACAAAATTATTTTTTACTGTCAAAAATTTTAAATATACCGAGGATTGCCTTTTCTATAGTAAATTTTTCAAAAAATAATTTTTACTGTCGCAAATTTTAAAAACTCCGAGGATTGCCTTTTCTATAGTAAATTTTTCAAGAAATTATTTTTTATTGCCTTTTCTATAGTGAATTTGTCAAAAAATAATTTTTTACTGTCGAAAATTTTAAACACGCCGAGTATTGACTTTTCTATAGTAAATTTATCAAAAAATAATTTTTTACTGTCGCAAATTTTAAATATGCCGACGATTGCCTTTTCTATAGTGAATTTGTCAAACAATAATTTTTTATTGTCGCAAATTTTAAATACGCCGAGGATTGCTTTTTCTATAGTGAATTTGTCAAAATAATATTTTTTAATGTCGCAAATTTCAAATACGCCGAGGATTGCCTTTTCTATAGTGAATTTGTCAAAAAATAATTTTTTACTGTAGCAAATTTTAAATATACCGAGGATTTAATTGTCTATAGTGAATTTTTTAAAAAATTATTTTTTGCTGTCGCAAATTTTAAATACGCCGAGGATTGCCTTTTCTATAGTAAATTTGTCTAAAAATAATTTTTTACTGTCGCAAATTTTAAATACGCAGAGGATTGCCTTTTCTATAGTAAATTTTTCAAAAAATAATTTTTTATTGTCGCAAATTTTAAATACGCCGAGGATTGCTTTTTCTATAGTGAATTTGTCAAATAATATTTTTTAATGTCGCAAATTTTAAATACGCCGAGGATTGCCTTTTCTATAGTGAATTTGTCAAAAAATAATTTTTACTGTAGCAAATTTTAAATATACCGAGGATTTAATTTTCTATAGTGAATTTTTCAAAAAATTATTTTTTGCTATCGCAAATTTTAAATAAGCCGAGGATTGCCTTTTCTATAGTAAATTTTTCAAAAAATAATTTTTTACTGTCGCAAATTTTAAATACGCAGAGGATTGCCTTTTCTATAGTAAATTTTTCACAAAATAATTTTTTAATGTCGCAAATTTTAAATACGCCGAGGATTGCCTTTTCTATAGTGAATTTGTCAAAAAATAATTTTTTACTGTCGCAAATTTTAAATACGCCGAGGATTGCCTTTTCTATAGTGAATTTGTCAAAAAATAATTTTTTACTGTCGCAAATTTTAAATACGCCCAGGATTTCCTTTTCGATATTGAATTTGTCAAAAAATAATTTTTTACTGTCGCAAATATTAAATATACAGAGGATTGCCTTTTCTATAGTGAATTTTTCACAAATTAGTTTTTACTGTCGAAAATTTTAAATATACCGAGGATGCCTTTTCTATAGTAAATTTTTCAAAAAATAATTTTTTACTGTCGCAATTTTAAAAACGCCGAGGATTGCCTTTATGTAGTAAATTTTTCAAGAAATTATTTTTTACGATCGCAAATTTTAAATACGCCGAGGATTGCCTTTTCTAAAGTGAATTTGTCAAAAAATAATTTTTTACTGTCGCAAATTTTAAATACGCAGAGGATTGCCTTTTCTATAGTAAATTTTTCAAAAAATAATTTTTTACTGTCGCAAATTTTAAATACGCCGAGGATTGCCTTTTCTATAGTGAATTTGTCAAAATAATATTTTTTACGGTCGCAAATTTTAAATACGCCGAGGATTACCTTTTCTATAGTGAATTTGTCAAAAAATAAATTTTACTGTGGCAAATTTTAAATATACCGAGGATTTCCTTTTCTATGTAAATTTTTCAAAAAATTATTTTTTACTGTCACAAATTTTAAATACGCCGAGGATTACCTTTTCTATGGTGAATTTGTCAAAAATAATTTTTTACTGTCGCAAATTTTAAATATGCCGAGGATTGCCTTTTGTATAGTGAATTTGTCAACAATAATCTTTTACTGTCGCAAATTTTAAATATACCGAGGATTTAATTGTTAATTGTCTATAGTGAATTTTTCAAAAAAATTTTTTTTTGCTGTCGCAAATTTTAAATACGCCGAGGATTGCCTTTTCTATAGTAAATTTGTCTAAAAATAATTTTTTACTGTCGCAAATTTTAAATACGCAGAGGATTGCCTTTTCTATAGTAAATTTTTCAAAAAATAATTTTTTATTGTCGCAAATTTTAAATTCGCCGAGGATTGCTTTTTCTATAGTGAATTTGTCAAAATAATATTTTTTAATGTCGCAAATTTTAAATATACCGAGGATTTAATGGTCTATAGTGAATTTTTCAAAAAATTATTTTTTGCTGTCGCAAATTTTAAATACGCCGAGGATTGCCTTTTCTATAGTAAATTTTTCAAAAAATAATTTTTTACTGTCGCAAATTTTAAATACGCAGAGGATTGCCTTTTCTATAGTGAATTTTTCAAAAAATTATTTTTTACTGTCGAAAATTTTAAATACGCCGAAGATTGCCTTTTCTATAGTAAATTTTTCAAAAAATAATTTTTTACTGTCGCGAATTTTAAATACGCCGAGGATTGCCTTTTCTAAATTAAATTTTAAAAAAGTATTTTTTGCTGTCGCAAATTTTAAATAAGCCGAGGATTGCTTTTTCTATAGTGAATTTGTCAAAAAATAATTTTTTATTGTCGAAAATTTTAAATACGCCGAGGATTGCCTTTTCTATAGTGAATTTGTCAAAAAATAGTTTTTTACGGTCGCAAATTTTAAATACGCCGAGGATTGCCTTTTCTATAGCGAATTTGTCAAAAAATAATTTTTTATTGTCGAAAATTTTAAATACGCCGAGGATTGCCTTTTCTATAGTGAATTTCTCAAAAAAATAATTTTTTACTCTCGCAAATTTTAAATATACCGCGGATTTAATTTTCTATAGTGAATTTGTCAAAAATTAATTTTTTACTGTCGCAAATTTTAAATACGCCCAGGATTGCCTTTTCGATATTGAATTTGTTAAAAAATAATTTTTTACTGTCGCAAAATTTAAATACACAGAGGATTGCCTTTTATATAGTGAGTTTTTCACCGCCTTTTCTATAGTAAATTGTCTATAGTAAATTAAAAAAAAAAAAAAATATTTTACTGTCACAAATTTTAAGTATACAGAGGATTGCCTTTTCTATAGTGAATTTTTCAAAAAATTATTTTTTACTGTCGAAAATTTTAAATACGCCGAAGATTGCCTTTTCTATAGTAAATTTTTCAAAAAATTATTTTTTACTGTCTCAAATTTTAAATACGCCGAGGATTGCCTTTTCTAAAGTAAATTTAAAAAAAAATTATTTTTTGCTATCGCAAATTTTAAATAAGCCGAGGATTGCTTTTCCTATAGTGAATTTGTCAAAAAATAATTTTTTACTGTCGCAAATTTTAAATACGCAGAGGATTGCCTTTTCTATAGTAAATTTTTCACAAAATAATTTTTTAATGTCGCAAATTTTAAATACGCCGAGGATTGCCTTTTCTATAGTGAATTTGTCAAAAAATAATTTTTTACTGTCGCAAATTTTAAATACGCCGAGGATTGCCTTTTCTATAGTGAATTTGTCAAAAAATAATTTTTTACTGTCGCAAATTTTAAATACGCCCAGGATTTCCTTTTCGATATTGAATTTGTCAAAAAATAATTTTTTACTGTCGCAAAATTTAAATATACAGAGGATTGCCTTTTCTATAGTGAATTTTTCACAAAATTAGTTTTTACTGTCGAAAATTTTAAATATACCGAGGATTGCCTTTTCTATAGTAAATTTTTCAAAAAATAATTTTTACTGTCGCAAATTTTAAAAACGCCGAGGATTGCCTTTTATGTAGTAAATTTTTCAAGAAATTATTTTTTACGATCGCAAATTTTAAATACGCCGAGGATTGCCTTTTCTAAAGTGAATTTGTCAAAAAATAATTTTTTACTGTCGCAAATTTTAAATACGCAGAGGATTGCCTTTTCTATAGTAAATTTTTCAAAAAATAATTTTTTACTGTCGCAAATTTTAAATACGCCGAGGATTGCCTTTTCTATAGTGAATTTGTCAAAATAATATTTTTTACGGTCGCAAATTTTAAATACGCCGAGGATTACCTTTTCTATAGTGAATTTGTCAAAAAATAAATTTTACTGTGGCAAATTTTAAATATACCGAGGATTTCCTTTTCTATGTAAATTTTTCAAAAAATTATTTTTTACTGTCACAAATTTTAAATACGCCGAGGATTACCTTTTCTATGGTGAATTTGTCAAAAAATAATTTTTTACTGTCGCAAATTTTAAATATGCCGAGGATTGCCTTTTGTATAGTGAATTTGTCAAACAATAATCTTTTACTGTCGCAAATTTTAAATATACCGAGGATTTAATTGTCTATAGTGAATTTTTCAAAAAAAATTTTTTTTTGCTGTCGCAAATTTTAAATACGCCGAGGATTGCCTTTTCTATAGTAAATTTGTCTAAAAATAATTTTTTACTGTCGCAAATTTTAAATACGCAGAGGATTGCCTTTTCTATAGTAAATTTTTCAAAAAATAATTTTTTATTGTCGCAAATTTTAAATTCGCCGAGGATTGCTTTTTCTATAGTGAATTTGTCAAAATAATATTTTTTAATGTCGCAAATTTTAAATATACCGAGGATTTAATGGTCTATAGTGAATTTTTCAAAAAATTATTTTTTGCTGTCGCAAATTTTAAATACGCCGAGGATTGCCTTTTCTATAGTAAATTTTTCAAAAAATAATTTTTTACTGTCGCAAATTTTAAATACGCAGAGGATTGCCTTTTCTATAGTGAATTTTTCAAAAAATTATTTTTTACTGTCGAAAATTTTAAATACGCCGAAGATTGCCTTTTCTATAGTAAATTTTTCAAAAAATAATTTTTTACTGTCGCGAATTTTAAATACGCCGAGGATTGCCTTTTCTAAATTAAATTTTAAAAAAGTATTTTTTGCTGTCGCAAATTTTAAATAAGCCGAGGATTGCTTTTTCTATAGTGAATTTGTCAAAAAATAATTTTTTATTGTCGAAAATTTTAAATACGCCGAGGATTGCCTTTTCTATAGTGAATTTGTCAAAAAATAGTTTTTTACGGTCGCAAATTTTAAATACGCCGAGGATTGCCTTTTCTATAGCGAATTTGTCAAAAAATAATTTTTTATTGTCGAAAATTTTAAATACGCCGAGGATTGCCTTTTCTATAGTGAATTTCTCAAAAAAATAATTTTTTACTCTCGCAAATTTTAAATATACCGCGGATTTAATTTTCTATAGTGAATTTGTCAAAAATTAATTTTTTACTGTCGCAAATTTTAAATACGCCCAGGATTGCCTTTTCGATATTGAATTTGTTAAAAAATAATTTTTTACTGTCGCAAAATTTAAATACACAGAGGATTGCCTTTTATATAGTGAGTTTTTCACCGCCTTTTCTATAGTAAATTGTCTATAGTAAATTTAAAAAAAAAAAATATTTTACTGTCACAAATTTTAAGTATACAGAGGATTGCCTTTTCTATAGTGAATTTTTCAAAAAATTATTTTTTACTGTCGAAAATTTTAAATACGCCGAAGATTGCCTTTTCTATAGTAAATTTTTCAAAAAATTATTTTTTACTGTCTCAAATTTTAAATACGCCGAGGATTGCCTTTTCTAAAGTAAATTTAAAAAAAAATTATTTTTTGCTATCGCAAATTTTAAATAAGCCGAGGATTGCTTTTCCTATAGTGAATTTGTCAAAAAATAATTTTTTTCTGTCGAAAATTTTAAACATGGCGAGTATTGCCTTTTCTATAGTGAATTTTTCAAAAATTATTTTTTGCTGTCGCAAATTTTAAATACGTAGGGGATTGCCTTTTCTATGGTACATTTTTCAAAAAATTATTTTTACTGTCGCAAATTTTAAAAACGCCGAGGATTGCCTTTTCTATTGTGAATTTGTCAAAAAATAATTTTTCAATGTCGCAAATTTTAAATATACCGAGGATTTAATTTTCTATAGTGAGTTTGTCAAAAAATAATTTTTTACTGTCGCAAATTTTAAATACGCCGAGGATTGCCTTTTCTATAGTAAATTTTTCAAAAAATAATTTTTACTGTCGCAAATTTTAAAAACGCCGAGTATTGCCTTTTCTATAGTAAATTTCTCAAGAAATTATTTTTTACTGCCGCAAATTTTAAATACGCCGAGGATTGCCTTTTCTATAGCGAATTTGTCAAAAAATAATTTTTTATTGTCGAAAATTTTAAATACGCCGAGGATTGCCTTTTCTATTGTGAATTTGTCAAAAAATAATTTTTTACTCTCGCAAATTTTAAATATACCGAGGATTTAAATTTCTATAGTGAATTTGTCAAAAATTAATTTTTTACTGTCGCAAATTTTAAATACGCCCAGGATTGCCTTTTTGATATTGAATTTGTCAAAAAATAATTTTTTACTGTCGCAAAATTTAAATATACAGAGGATTGCCTTTTCTATAGTGAATTTTTCACAAAATTATTTTTTACTGTCGAAAATTTTAAATATACCGAGGATTGCCTTTTCTATAGTAAATTTTTCAAAAATAATTTTTACTGTCGCAAATTTTAAAAACGCCGAGGAATGCCTTTTCTATAGTAAATTTTTCAAGAAATTATTTTTTACGATCGCAAATTTTAAATACGCCGAGGATTGCCTTTTCTATAGTGAATTTGTCAAAAAATAATTTTTTACTGTCGAAAATTTTAAACACGCCGAGTATTGACTTTTCTATAGTAAATTTATCAAAAAATAATTTTTTACTGTCGCAAATTTTAAATATGCCGACGATTGCCTTTTCTATAGTGAATTTGTCAAACAATAATTTTTTATTGTCGCAAATTTTAAATACGCCGAGGATTGCTTTTTCTATAGTGAATTTGTCAAAATAATATTTTTTAATGTCGCAAATTTTAAATACGCCGAGGATTGCCTTTTCTATAGTGAATTTGTCAAAAAATAATTTTTTACTGTAGCAAATTTTAAATATACCGAGGATTTAATAGTCTATAGTGAATTTTTTAAAAAATTATTTTTTGCTGTCGCAAATTTTAAATACGCCGAGGATTGCCTTTTCTATAGTAAATTTGTCTAAAAATAATTTTTTACTGTCGCAAATTTTAAATAAGCAGAGGATTGCCTTTTCTATAGTAAATTTTTCAAAAAATAATTTTTTATTGTCGCAAATTTTAAATACGCCGAGGATTGCTTTTTCTATAGTGAATTTGTCAAAATAATATTTTTTAATGTCGCAAATTTTAAATACGCCGAGGATTGCCTTTTCTATAGTGAATTTGTCAAAAAATAATTTTTTACTGTAGCAAATTTTAAATATACCGAGGATTTAATTTTCTATAGTGAATTTTTCAAAAAATTATTTTTTGCTGTCGCAAATTTTAAATACGCCGAGGATTGCCTTTTCTATAGTAAATTTTTCAAAAAATAATTTTTTACTGTCGCAAATTTTAAATACGCAGAGGATTGCCTTTTCTATAGTAAATTTTTCAAAAAATAATTTTTTAATGTCGCAAATTGTAAATACGCCGAGGATTGCCTTTTCTATATTGAATTGGTCAAAATAATATTTTTTACTGTCGCAAATTTTAAATACGCCGAGGATTGCCTTTTCTATAGTGAATTTGTCAAAAAATAATTTTTTACTGTAGCAAATTTTAAATATACCGAGGATTTAATTTTCTATAGTGAATTTTTCAAAAAATTATTTTTTGCTATCGCAAATTTTAAATACGCCGAGGATTGCCTTTTCTATAGTAAATTTTTCAAAAAATAAATTTTTACTGTCGCAAATTTTAAATACGCAGAGGATTGCCTTTTCTATAGTAAATTTTTCACAAAATAATTTTTTAATGTCGCAAATTTTAAATAGGCCGAGGATTGCCTTTTCTATAGTGAATTTGTCAAAAAATAATTTTTTACTGTCGCAAATTTTAAATACGCCGAGGATTGCCTTTTCTATAGTGAATTTGTCAAAAAATAATTTTTTACTGTCGCAAATTTTAAATACGCCCAGGATTTCCTTTTCGATATTGAATTTGTCAAAAAATAATTTTTTACTGTCACAAAATTTAAATATACAGAGGATTGCCTTTTCTATAGTGAATTTTTCACAAAATTAGTTTTTACTGTCGAAAATTTTAAATATACCGAGGATTGCCTTTTCTATAGTAAATTTTTCAAAAAATAATTTTTACTGACGCAAATTTTAAAAACGCCGAGGATTGCCTTTTATGTAGTAAATTTTTCAAGAAATTATTTTTTTACGATCGCAAATTTTAAATACGCCGAGGATTGCCTTTTCTATAGTGACTTTGTCAAAAAATAATTTTTTACTGTCGCAAATTTTAAATACGCAGAGGATTGCCTTTTCTATAGTAAATTTTTCAAAAAATAATTTTTTACTGTCGCAAATTTTAAATACGCCGAGGATTGCCTTTTCTATAGTGAATTTGTCAAAATAATATTTTTTACGGTCGCAAATTTTAAATACGCCGAGGATTACCTTTTCTATAGTGAATTTGTCAAAAAATAAATTTTACTGTGGCAAATTTTAAATATACCGAGGATTTCCTTTTCTATGTAAATTTTTCAAAAAATTATTTTTTACTGTCACAAATTTTAAATACGCCGAGGATTACCTTTTCTATGGTGGAATTTGTCAAAAAATAATTTTTTTACTGTCGCAAATTTTAAATATGCCGAGGATTGCCTTTTGTATAGTGAATTTGTCAAACAATAATCTTTTACTGTCGCAAATTTTATATATACCGAGGATTTAATTGTCTATAGTGAATTTTTCAAAAAATTTTTTTTTTGCTGTCGCAAATTTTAAATACGCCGAGGATTGCCTTTTCTATAGTAAATTTTGTCTAAAAATAATTTTTTACTGTCGCAAATTTTAAATACGCAGAGGATTGCCTTTTCTATAGTAAATTTTTCAAAAAATAATTTTTTATTGTCGCAAATTTTAAATACGCCGAGGATTGCTTTTTCTATAGTGAATTTGTCAAAATAATATTTTTTAATGTCGCAAATTTTAAATATACCGAGGATTTAATGGTCTATAGTGAATTTTTCAAAAAATTATTTTTTGCTGTCGCAAATTTTAAATACGCCGAGGATTGCCTTTTCTATAGTAAATTTTCAAAAAATAATTTTTTACTGTCGCAAATTTTAATACGCAGAGGATTGCCTTTTCTATAGTGAATTTTTCAAAAAATTATTTTTTACTGTCGAAAATTTTAAATACGCCCGAAGATTGCCTTTTCTATAGTAAATTTTTCAAAAAATAATTTTTTACTGTCTCGAATTTTAAATACGCCGAGGATTGCCTTTTCTAAATTAAATTTTAAAAAAGTATTTTTTGCTGTCGCAAATTTTAAATAAGCCGAGGATTGCTTTTTCTATAGTGAATTTGTCAAAAAATAATTTTTTATTGTCGAAAATTTTAAATACGCCGAGGATTGCCTTTTCTATAGTGAATTTGTCAAAAAATAGTTTTTTACGGTCGCAAATTTTAAATACGCCGAGGATTGCCTTTTCTATAGCGAATTTGTCAAAAAATAATTTTTTATTGTCGAAAATTTTAAATACGCCGAGGATTGCCTTTTCTATAGTGAATTTCTCAAAAAAATAATTTTTTACTCTCGCAAATTTTAAATATACCGAGGATTTAATTTTCTATAGTGAATTTGTCAAAAATTAATTTTTTACTGTCGCAAATTTTAAATACGCCCAGGATTGCCTTTTCGATATTGAATTTGTCAAAAAATAATTTTTTACTGTCGCAAAATTTAAATATACAGAGGATTGCCTTTTATATAGTGAATTTTTCACAAAATTATTTTTTACTGTCGAAAATTTTAAATATACCGAGGATTGCCTTTTCTATAGTAAATTTTTCAAAAAATAATTTTTACTGTCGCAAATTTTAAAAACGCCGAGGATTGCCTTTTCTATAGTAAATTTTTCAAGAAATTATTTTTACGATCGCAAATTTTAAATACGCCGAGGATTACCTTTTCTATAGTGAATTTGTCAAAAAATAATTTTTTACTGTCGAAAATTTTAAACACGCCGAGTATTGACTTTTCTATAGTAAATTTATCAAAAAATAATTTTTTACTGTCGCAAATTTTAAATATGCCGACGATTGCCTTTTCTATAGTGAATTTGTCAAACAATAATTTTTTACTGTCAAAAATTTTAAATATACCGAGGATTGCCTTTTCTATAGTAAATTTTTCAAAAAATAATTTTACTGTCGCAAATTTTAAAAATGCCGAGGATTGCCTTTTATATAGTAAATTTTTCAAGAAATTATTTTTTAGAATCGCAAATTTTAAATACGCCGAGGATTGCCTTTTCTATAGTGAATTTGTCAAAAAATAATTTTTTACTGTCGCAAATTTTAAATACGCAGAGGATTGCCTTTTCTATAGTAAAATTTTCAAAAAAATAATTTTTTACTGTCGCAAGTTTTAAATACGCCGATAATTGCCTTTTCTATAGTGAATTTGTCAAAATAATATTTTTTTACGGTCGCAAATTTTAAATACGCCGAGGATTACCTTTTCTATAGTGAATTTGTCAAAAAATAAATTTTACTGTGGCAAATTTTAAATATACCGAGGATTTCCTTTTCTATGTAAATTTTTCAAAAAATTATTTTTTACTGTCACAAATTTTAAATACGCCGAGGATTAACTTTTCTATGGTGAATTTTTCAAAATAATATTTTTTTACGGTCGCAAATTTTAAATATGCCGAGGATTGCCTTTTCAATAGTGAATTTGTCAAAAAATAATTTATTACTGTCGCAAATTTTAAATACGCAGAGGATTGCCTTTCTATAGTAAATTTTTCAAAAAAATAATTTTGCCTTTTCTATAGCGAATTTGTCAAAAAATAATTTTTTATTGTCGAAAATTTTAAATACGCCGAGGATTGCCTTTTCTATAGTGAATTTCTCAAAATAATAATTTTTTACTCTCGCAAATTTTAAATATACCGAGGATTTAATTTTCTATATTGAATTTGTCAAAAATTAATTTTTTACTGTCGCAAATTTTAAATACGCCCAGGATTGCCTTTTCGATATTGAATTTGTCAAAAAATAATTTTTTTACTGTCGCAAAATTTAAATATACAGAGGATTGCCTTTTCTATAGTGAATTTTTCACAAAATTATTTTTTACTGTCGAAAATTTTAAATATACCGAGGATTGCCTTTTCTATAGTAAATTTTTCAAAAAATAATTTTTACTGTCGCAAATTTGAAAAACGCCGAGGATTGCCTTTTCTACAGTAATTTTTCAAGAAATTAATTTTTTACGATCGCAAATTTTATAATACGCCGAGGATTGCCTTTTCTATAGTGTTTTTGTCAAAAAATAATTTTTTACTGTCGCAAATTTTAAATACGCAGAGTATTGCCTTTTCTATAGTAAATTTTTCAAAAAATAATTTTTTACTGTCGCAAATTTTAAATACGCCGAGGATTGCCTTTTCTATAGTGAATTTGTCAAAATAATATTTTTTACGGTCGCAAATTTTAAATACGCCGACGATTACCTTTTCTATAGTGAATTTGTCAAAAAATAAATTTTACTGTGGCAAATTTTAAATATACCGAGGATTTCCTTTTCTATGTAAATTTTTCAAAATATTAATTTTTACTGTCACAAATTTTAAATACTCCGAGGATTACCTTTTCTATGGTGAATTTGTCAAAAAAATAATTTTTTACTATCGCATATTTTTAATACGCCGGGGGTTGCCTTTTCTATAGTGAATTTGTCAAAAAATAATTTTTTATTGTCGCAAATTTTAAATACGCCGAGGATTGCCTTTTCTATAGTGAATTTGTCAAAAAATAATTTTTTACTGTCGCAAATTTTAAATACGCCGAGGATTGCCTTTTCTATAGTAAATTTAAAAAAAAAAAATATTTTACTGTCACAAATTTTAAGTATACAGAGGATTGCCTTTTCTATAGTGAATTTTTCAAAAAATTATTTTTTACTGTCGAAAATTTTAAATACGCCGAAGATTGCCTTTTCTATAGTAAATTATTCAAAAAATTATTTTTTACTGTCTCAAATTTTAAATACGCCGAGGATTGCCTTTTCTAAAGTAAATTTAAAAAAAAAATTATTTTTTGCTATCGCAAATATTAAATAAGCCGAGGATTGCTTTTTCTGTAGTGAATTTGTCAAAAAATAGTTTTTTTCTGTCGAAAATTTTAAACACGGCGAGTATTGCCTTTTCTATAGTGAATTTTTCAAAAAATTATTTTTTGCTGTCGCAAATTTTAAATACGCCGGGGATTGCCTTTTCTATAGTAAATTTTTCAAAAAAAAATTTTTACTGTCGCAAATTTTAAAAACGCCGAGGATTACCTTTTCTATAGTAAATTTTTCAAGAAATTATTTTTTACGGTCTCAAATTTTAAATACGAATAAAGCGAATTTGTCAAAAAAATAATTTTTTATTGTCGAAAATTTTAAATACCACTAGGATTGCCTTTTCTATAGTGAATTTGTCAAAAAATAATTTTTCAATGTCGCAAATTTTAAATATACCGAGCATTTAATTTTCTATAGTGAATTTGTCAAAAAATAATTTTTTACTGTCGCAAATTTTAAATACGCCGAGGATTGCCTTTTCTATAGTAAATTTTTCAAAAAATAATTTTTACTGTCGCAAATTTTAAAAACGCCGAGGATTGCCTTTTCTATAGTAAATTTTTCAAGAAATTATTTTTTACTGCCGCAAATTTTAAATACGCCGAGGATTGCCTTTTCTATAGCGAATTTGTCAAAAAATAATTTTTTATTGTCGAAAATTTTAAATACGCCGAGGATTGCCTTTTCTATTGTGAATTTGTCAAAAAATAATTTTTTACTCTCGCAAATTTTAAATATACCGAGGATTTAAATTTCTATAGTGAATTTGTCAAAAATTAATTTTTTACTGTCGCAAATTTTAAATACGCCCAGGATTGCCTTTTCGATATTGAATTTGTCAAAAAATAATTTTTTACTGTCGCAAAATTTAAATATACAGAGGATTGCCTTTTCTATAGTGAATTTTTCACAAAATTATTTTTTACTGTCGAAAATTTTAAATATACCGAGGATTGCCTTTTCTATAGTAAATTTTGCAAAAAATAATTTTTACTCTCGCAAATTTTAAAAACGCCGAGGATTGCCTTTTCTATAGTAAATTTTTCAAGAAATTATTTTTTACGATCGCAAATTTTAAATACGCCGAGGATTGCCTTTTCCATAGTGAATTTGCCAAAAAATAATTTTTTACTGTCGAAAATTTTAAATACGCCGAGTATTGACTTTTCTATAGTAAATTTATCAAAAAATAATTTTTTACTGTCGCAAATTTTAAATATGCCGACGATTGCCTTTTCTATAGTGAATTTGTCAAACAATAATTTTTTACTGTCGCAAATTTTAAATATACCGAGGATTTAATTGTCTATAGTGAATTTTTCAAAAAACTATTTTTTGCTGTCGCAAATTTTAAATACGCCGAGGATTGCCTTTTCTATAGTAAATTTGTCTAAAAATAATTTTTTACTGTCGCAAATTTTAAATACGCAGAGGATTGCCTTTTCTATAGTAAATTTTTCAAAAAATAATTTTTTATTGTCGCAAATTTTAAATACGCCGAGGATTGCTTTTTCTATAGTGAATTTGTCAAAATAATATTTTTTAATGTCGCAAATTTTAAATACGCCGAGGATTGCCTTTTCTATAGTGAATTTGTCAAAAAATAATTTTTTACTGTAGCAAATTTTAAATATACCGAGGATTTAATTTTCTATAGTGAATTTTTCAAAAAATTATTTTTTGCTGTCGCAAATTTTAAATACGCCGAGGATTGCCTTTTCTATAGTAAATTTTTCAAAAAATAATTTTTTACTGTCGCAAATTTTAAATACGCAGAGGATTGCCTTTTCTATAGTAAATTTTTCAAAAAATAATTTTTTAATGTCGCAAATTTTAAATACGCCGAGGATTGCCTTTTCTATATTGAATTTGTCAAAATAATATTTTTTACTGTCGCAAATTTTAAATACGCCGAGGATTGCCTTTTCTATAGTGAATTTGTCAAAAAATAATTTTTTACTGTAGCAAATTTTAAATATACAGAGGATTTAATTTTCTATAGTGAATTTTTCAAAAAATTATTTTTTGCTGTGGCAAATTTTAAATACGCCGAGGATTGCCTTTTCTATAGTAAATTTTTCAAAAAATAATTTTTTACTGTCGCAAATTTTAAATACGCATTGGATTGCCTTTTCTATAGTAAATTTTTCAAAAAATAATTTTTTAATGTCGCAAATTTTAAATACGCCGAGGATTGCCTTTTCTATAGTGAATTTGTCAAAAAATAATTTTTTACTGTCGCAAATTTTAAATACGCCGAGGATTGCCTTTTCTATAGTGAATTTGTCAAAAAATAATTTTTTACTGTCGCAAATTTTAAATACGCCCAGGATTGCCTTTTCGATATTGAATTTGTCAAAAAATAATTTTTTACTGTCGCAAAATTTAATTATACAGAGGATTGCCTTTTCTATACTGAATTTTTCACAAAATTATTTTTTACTGTCGAAAATTTTAAATATACCGAGGATTGCCTTTTCTATAGTAAATTTTTCAGAAAATAATTTTTACTCTCGCAAATTTTAAAAACGCCGAGGATTGCCTTTTCTATAGTAAATTTTTCAAGAAATTATTTTTTACGATCGCAAATTTTAAATACGCCGAGGATTGCCTTTTCTATAGTGAATTTGCCAAAAAATAATTTTTTACTGTCGAAAATTTTAAACACGCCGAGTATTGACTTTTCTATAGTAAATTTATCAAAAAATAATTTTTTACTGTAGCAAATTTTAAATATGCCGAGGATTGCCTTTTCTATAGTGAATTTGTCAAACAATAATTTTTTACTGTCGCAAATTTTAAATATACCGAGGATTTAATTGTCTATAGTGAATTTTTCAAAAAATTATTTTTTGCTGTCGCAAATTTTAAATACGCCGAGGATTGCCTTTTCTATAGTAAATTTGTCTAAAAATAATTTTTTACTGTCGCAAATTTTAAATACGCAGATTTTGCCTTTTCTATAGTAATTTTTTCAAAAAATAATTTTTTATTGTCGCAAATTTTAAATACGCTGAGGATTGCTTTTTCTATAGTGAATTTGTCAAAATAATATTTTTTAATGTCGCAAATTTTAAATACGCCGAGGATTGCCTTTTCTATAGTGAATTTGTCAAAAAATAATTTTTTACTGTAGCAAATTTTAAATATACCGAGGATTTAATTTTCTATAGTGAATTTTTCAAAAAATTATTTTTTGCTGTCGCAAATTTTAAATACGCCGAGGATTGCCTTTTCTATAGTAAATTTTTCAAAAAATAATTTTTTACTGTCGCAAATTTTAAATACGCAGAGGATTGCCTTTTCTATAGTAAATTTTTCAAAAAATAATTTTTTAATGTCGCAAATTTTAAATACGCCGAGGATTGCCTTTTCTATATTGAATTTGTCAAAATAATATTTTTTACTGTCGCAAATTTTAAATACGCCGAGGATTGCCTTTTCTATAGTGAATTTGTCAAAAAATAATTTTTTACTGTAGCAAATTTTAAATATACAGAGGATTTAATTTTCTATAGTGAATTTTTCAAAAAATTATTTTTTGCTGTCGCAAATTTTAAATACGCCGAGGATTGCCTTTTCTATAGTAAATTTTTCAAAAAATAATTTTTTACTGTCGCAAATTTTAAATACGCAGAGGATTGCCTTTTCTATAGTAAATTTTTCAAAAAATAATTTTTTAATGTCGCAAATTTTAAATACGCCGAGGATTGCCTTTTCTATAGTGAATTTGTTAAAAAATAATTTTTTACTGTCGCAAATTTTAAATACGCCGAGGATTGCCTTTTCTATAGTGAATTTGTCAAAAAATAATTTTTTACTGTCGCAAATTTTAAATACGACCAGGATTGCCTTTTCGATATTGAATTTGTCAAAAAATAATTTTTTACTGTCGCAAAATTTAAATATACAGAGGATTGCCTTTTCTATACTGAATTTTTCACAAAATTATTTTTTACTGTCGAAAATTTTAAATATAACCAGGATTGCCTTTTCTATAGTAAATTTTTCAAAAAATAATTTTTTACGATCGCAAATTTTAAATACGTCGAGGATTGCCTTTTCTATAGTGAATTTGTCAAAAAATAATTTTTTACTGTCGCAAAGTTTAAATACGCAGAGGATTGCCTTTTCTATAGTAAATTTTTCAAAAAATAATTTTTTACTGTCGCAAATTTTAAATACGCAGAGGATTGCCTTTTCTATAGTAAATTTTTCAAAAAATAATTTTTTAATGTCGCAAATTTTAAATACGCCGAGGATTGCCTTTTCTATATTGAATTTGTCAAAATAATATTTTTTACTGTCGCAAATTTTAAATACGCCGAGGATTGCCTTTTCTATAGTGAATTTGTCAAAAAATAATTTTTTACTGTAGCAAATTTTAAATATACAGAGGATTTAATTTTCTATAGTGAATTTTTCAAAAAATTATTTTTTGCTGTGGCAAATTTTAAATACGCCGAGGATTGCCTTTTCTATAGTAAATTTTTCAAAAAATAATTTTTTACTGTCGCAAATTTTAAATACGCATTGGATTGCCTTTTCTATAGTAAATTTTTCAAAAAATAATTTTTTAATGTCGCAAATTTTAAATACGCCGAGGATTGCCTTTTCTATAGTGAATTTGTCAAAAAATAATTTTTTACTGTCGCAAATTTTAAATACGCCGAGGATTGCCTTTTCTATAGTGAATTTGTCAAAAAATAATTTTTTACTGTCGCAAATTTTAAATACGCCCAGGATTGCCCTTTCGATATTGAATTTGTCAAAAAATAATTTTTTACTGTCGCAAAATTTAATTATACAGAGGATTGCCTTTTCTATACTGAATTTTTCACAAAATTATTTTTTACTGTCGAAAATTTTAAATATACCGAGGATTGCCTTTTCTATAGTAAATTTTTCAGAAAATAATTTTTACTCTCGCAAATTTTAAAAACGCCGAGGATTGCCTTTTCTATAGTAAATTTTTCAAGAAATTATTTTTTACGATCGCAAATTTTAAATACGCCGAGGATTGCCTTTTCTATAGTGAATTTGCCAAAAAATAATTTTTTACTGTCGAAAATTTTAAACACGCCGAGTATTGACTTTTCTATAGTAAATTTATCAAAAAATAATTTTTTACTGTAGCAAATTTTAAATATGCCGAGGATTGCCTTTTCTATAGTGAATTTGTCAAACAATAATTTTTTACTGTCGCAAATTTTAAATATACCGAGGATTTAATTGTCTATAGTGAATTTTTCAAAAAATTATTTTTTGCTGTCGCAAATTTTAAATACGCCGAGGATTGCCTTTTCTATAGTAAATTTGTCTAAAAATAATTTTTTACTGTCGCAAATTTTAAATACGCAGATTTTGCCTTTTCTATAGTAATTTTTTCAAAAAATAATTTTTTATTGTCGCAAATTTTAAATACGCTGAGGATTGCTTTTTCTATAGTGAATTTGTCAAAATAATATTTTTTAATGTCGCAAATTTTAAATACGCCGAGGATTGCCTTTTCTATAGTGAATTTGTCAAAAAATAATTTTTTACTGTAGCAAATTTTAAATATACCGAGGATTTAATTTTCTATAGTGAATTTTTCAAAAAATTATTTTTTGCTGTCGCAAATTTTAAATACGCCGAGGATTGCCTTTTCTATAGTAAATTTTTCAAAAAATAATTTTTTACTGTCGCAAATTTTAAATACGCAGAGGATTGCCTTTTCTATAGTAAATTTTTCAAAAAATAATTTTTTAATGTCGCAAATTTTAAATACGCCGAGGATTGCCTTTTCTATATTGAATTTGTCAAAATAATATTTTTTACTGTCGCAAATTTTAAATACGCCGAGGATTGCCTTTTCTATAGTGAATTTGTCAAAAAATAATTTTTTACTGTAGCAAATTTTAAATATACAGAGGATTTAATTTTCTATAGTGAATTTTTCAAAAAATTATTTTTTGCTGTCGCAAATTTTAAATACGCCGAGGATTGCCTTTTCTATAGTAAATTTTTCAAAAAATAATTTTTTACTGTCGCAAATTTTAAATACGCAGAGGATTGCCTTTTCTATAGTAAATTTTTCAAAAAATAATTTTTTAATGTCGCAAATTTTAAATACGCCGAGGATTGCCTTTTCTATAGTGAATTTGTTAAAAAATAATTTTTTACTGTCGCAAATTTTAAATACGCCGAGGATTGCCTTTTCTATAGTGAATTTGTCAAAAAATAATTTTTTACTGTCGCAAATTTTAAATACGACCAGGATTGCCTTTTCGATATTGAATTTGTCAAAAAATAATTTTTTACTGTCGCAAAATTTAAATATACAGAGGATTGCCTTTTCTATACTGAATTTTTCACAAAATTATTTTTTACTGTCGAAAATTTTAAATATAACCAGGATTGCCTTTTCTATAGTAAATTTTTCAAAAAATAATTTTTTACGATCGCAAATTTTAAATACGTCGAGGATTGCCTTTTCTATAGTGAATTTGTCAAAAAATAATTTTTTACTGTCGCAAAGTTTAAATACGCAGAGGATTGCCTTTTCTATAGTAAATTTTTCAAAAAATAATTTTTTACTGTCGCAAATTTTAAATACGCCGAGGATTGCCTTTTATATAGTAAATTTTTCAAGAAATTATTTTTTACGATCGCAAATTTTAAATACGTCGAGGATTGCCTTTTCTATAGTGAATTTGTCAAAAAATAATTTTTTACTGTCGCAAAGTTTAAATACGCAGAGGATTGCCTTTTCTATAGTAAATTTTTCAAAAAATAATTTTTTACTGTCGCAAATTTTAAATACGCCGAGGATTGCCTTTTCTATAGTGAATTTGTCAAAATAATATTTTTTACGGTCGCAAATTTTAAATACGCCGAGGATTACCTTTTCTATAGTGAATTTGTCAAAAAATAAATTTTACTGTGGCAAATTTTAAATATACCGAGGATTTCCTTTTCTATGTAAATTTTTCAAAAAATTATTTTTTACTGTCACAAATTTTAAATACGCCGAGGATTACCTTTTCTATGGTGAATTTGTCAAAAAATACTTTTTTACTATCGCATATTTTTAATACGCCGGGGGTTGCCTTTTCTATAGTGAATTTGTCAAAAAATAATTTTTTACTGTCGCAAATTTTAAATACGCCGAGGATTGCCTTTTCTATAGTGAATTTGTCAAAAAATAATTTTTTACTGTCGCAAATTTTAAATACGCCTACGGTTGCCCTTTCTATAGTGAACTTATCAAAAAATTATTTTTTATTGTCGCAAATTTTAAATACGCCGAGGATTGCCTTGTCTATAGTAAATTTAAAAAAAAAGATATTTTACTGTCACAAATTTTAAGAATACAGAGGATTGCCTTTTCTATAGTGAATTTTTCAAAAAATTATTTTTTACTGTCGAAAATTTTAAATACGCCGAAGATTGCCTTTTCTATAGTAAATTTTTCAAAAAATTATTTTTTACTGTCGCAAATTGTAAATACGCCGAGGATTGCCTTTTCTAAAGTAAATTTAAAAAAAAATTATTTTTTGCTATCGCAAATTTCAAATAAGCCGAGGATTGCTTTTCCTATAGTGAATTTGTCAAAAAATAATTTTTTTCTGTCGAAAATTTTAAACACGGCGAGTATTGCCTTTTCTATAGTGAATTTTTCAAAAAATTATTTTTTGCTGTCGCAAATTTTAAATACGCCGGGGATTGCCTTTTCTATAGTAAATTTTTCAAAAAATAATTTTTACTGTCGCAAATTTTAAAAACGCCGAGGATTGCCTTTTCTATTGTGAATTTGTCAAAAAATAATTTTTCAATGTCGCAAATTTTAAATATACCGAGGATTTAATTTTCTATAGTGAATTTGTCAAAAAATAATTTTTTACTGTCGCAAATTTTAAATACGCCGAGGATTGCCTTTTCTATAGTAAATTTTTCAAAAAATAATTTTTACTGTCGCAAATTTTAAAAACGCCGAGGATTGCCTTTTCTATAGTAAATTTTTCAAGAAATTATTTTTTACTGCCGCAAATTTTAAATACGTCGAGGATTGCCTTTTCTATAGCGAATTTGTCAAAAAATAATATTTTATTCTCGAAAATTTTAAATACGCCGAGGATTGCCTTTTCTATTGTGAATTTGTCAAAAAATAATTTTTTACTCTCGCAAATTTTAAATATACCGAGGATTTAAATTTCTATAGTGAATTTGTCAAAAATTAATGTTTTACTGTCGCAAATTTTAAATACGCCCAGGATTGCCTTTTTGATATTGAATTTGTCAAAAAATAATTTTTTACTGTCGCAAAATTTAAATATACAGAGGATTGCCTTTTCTATAGTGAATTTTTCACAAAATTATTTTTTACTGTCGAAAATTTTAAATATACCGAGGATTGCCTTTTCTATAGTAAATTTTTCAAAAAATAATTTTTACTCTCGCAAATTTTAAAAACGCCGAGGATTGCCTTTTCTATAGTAGATTTTTCAAGAAATTATTTTTTACGATCGCAAATTTTAAATATGCCGAGGATTGCCTTTTCTATAGTGAATTTGCCAAAAAATAATTTTTTACTGTCGAAAATTTTAAACACGCCGAGTATTGACTTTTCTATAGTAAATTTATCAAAAAATAATTTTTTACTGTAGCAAATTTTAAATATGCCGAGGATTGCCTTTTCTATAGTGAATTTGTCAAACAATAATTTTTTACTGTCGCAAATTTTAAATATACCGAGGATTTAATTGTCTATAGTGAATTTTTCAAAAAATTATTTTTTGCTGTCGCAAATTTTAAATACGCCGAGGATGGCCTTTTCTATAGTAAATTTGTCTAAAAATAATTTTTTACTGTCGCAAATTTTAAATACGCAGAGGATTTCCTTTTCTATAGTAAATTTTTCAAAAAATAATTTTTTATTGTCGCAAATTTTAAATACGCCGAGGATTGCTTTTTCTATAGTGAATTTGTCAAAATAATATTTTTTAATGTCGCAAATTTTAAATACGCCGAGGATTGCCTTTTCTATAGTGAATTTGTCAAAAAATAATTTTTACTGTAGCAAATTTTAAATGTACCGAGGATTTAATTTTCTATAGTGAATTTTTCAAAAAATTATTTTTTGCTGTCGCAAATTTTAAATACGCCGAGGATTGCCTTTTCTATAGTAAATTTGTCAGAAAATAATTTTTTACTGTCGCAAATTTTAAATACGCCGAGGATTGCCTTTTCTATAGTCAATTTGTCAAAAAATAATTTTTTGCTATCGCAAATTTCAAATAAGCCGAGGATTGCTTTTCCTATAGTGAATTTGTCAAAAAATAATTTTTTTCTGTCGAAAATTTTAAACACGGCGAGTATTGCCTTTTCTATAGTGAATTTTTCAAAAAATCATTTTTTGCTGTCGCAAATTTTAAATACGCCGGGGATTGCCTTTTCTATAGTAAATTTTTCAAAAAATAATTTTTACTGTCGCAAATTTTAAAAACGCCGAGGATTGCCTTTTCTATTGTGAATTTGTCAAAAAATAATTTTTCAATGTCGCAAATTTTAAATATACCGAGGATTTAATTTTCTATAGTGAATTTGTCAAAAAATAATTTTTTACTATAGCAAATTTTAAATACGCCGAGGATTGCCTTTTCTATAGTAAATTTTTCAAAAAATAATTTTTACTGTCGCAAATTTTAAAAACGCCGAGGATTGCCTTTTCTATAGTAAATTTTTCAAGAAATTATTTTTTACTGCCGCAAATTTTAAATACGTCGAGGATTGCCTTTTCTATAGCGAATTTGTCAAAAAATAATATTTTATTCTCGAAAATTTTAAATACGCCGAGGATTGCCTTTTCTATTGTGAATTTGTCAAAAAATAATTTTTTACTCTCGCAAATTTTAAATATACCGAGGATTTAAATTTCTATAGTGAATTTGTCAAAAATTAATGTTTTACTGTCGCAAATTTTAAATACGCCCAGGATTGCCTTTTTGATATTGAATTTGTCAAAAAATAATTTTTTACTGTCGCAAAATTTAAATATACAGAGGATTGCCTTTTCTATAGTGAATTTTTCACAAAATTATTTTTTACTGTCGAAAATTTTAAATATACCGAGGATTGCCTTTTCTATAGTAAATTTTTCAAAAAATAATTTTTACTGTCGCAAATTTTAAAAACGCCGAGGATTGCCTTTTCTATAGTAAATTTTTCAAGAAATTATTTTTTACTGCCGCAAATTTTAAATACGCCGAGGATTGCCTTTTCTATAGCGAATTTGTCAAAAAATAATTTTTTATTGTCGAAAATTTTAAATACGCCGAGGATTGCCTTTTCTATTGTGAATTTGTCAAAAAATAATTTTTTACTCTCGCAAATTTTAAATATACCGAGGATTTAAATTTCTATAGTGAATTTGTCAAAAATTAATTTTTTACTGTCGCAAATTTTAAATACGCCCAGGATTGCCTTTTCGATATTGAATTTGTCAAAAAATAATTTTTTACTGTCGCAAAATTTAAATATACAGAGGATTGCCTTTTCTATAGTGAATTTTTCACAAAATTATTTTTTACTGTCGAAAATTTTAAATATACCGAGGATTGCCTTTTCTATAGTAAATTTTGCAAAAAATAATTTTTACTCTCGCAAATTTTAAAAACGCCGAGGATTGCCTTTTCTATAGTAAATTTTTCAAGAAATTATTTTTTACGATCGCAAATTTTAAATACGCCGAGGATTGCCTTTTCTATAGTGAATTTGCCAAAAAATAATTTTTTACTGTCGAAAATTTTAAATACGCCGAGTATTGACTTTTCTATAGTAAATTTATCAAAAAATAATTTTTTACTGTCGCAAATTTTAAATATGCCGACGATTGCCTTTTCTATAGTGAATTTGTCAAACAATAATTTTTTACTGTCGCAAATTTTAAATATACCGAGGATTTAATTGTCTATAGTGAATTTTTCAAAAAACTATTTTTTGCTGTCGCAAATTTTAAATACGCCGAGGATTGCCTTTTCTATAGTAAATTTGTCTAAAAATAATTTTTTACTGTCGCAAATTTTAAATACGCAGAGGATTGCCTTTTCTATAGTAAATTTTTCAAAAAATAATTTTTTATTGTCGCAAATTTTAAATACGCCGAGGATTGCTTTTTCTATAGTGAATTTGTCAAAATAATATTTTTTAATGTCGCAAATTTTAAATACGCCGAGGATTGCCTTTTCTATAGTGAATTTGTCAAAAAATAATTTTTTACTGTAGCAAATTTTAAATATACCGAGGATTTAATTTTCTATAGTGAATTTTTCAAAAAATTATTTTTTGCTGTCGCAAATTTTAAATACGCCGAGGATTGCCTTTTCTATAGTAAATTTTTCAAAAAATAATTTTTTACTGTCGCAAATTTTAAATACGCAGAGGATTGCCTTTTCTATAGTAAATTTTTCAAAAAATAATTTTTTAATGTCGCAAATTTTAAATACGCCGAGGATTGCCTTTTCTATATTGAATTTGTCAAAATAATATTTTTTACTGTCGCAAATTTTAAATACGCCGAGGATTGCCTTTTCTATAGTGAATTTGTCAAAAAATAATTTTTTACTGTAGCAAATTTTAAATATACAGAGGATTTAATTTTCTATAGTGAATTTTTCAAAAAATTATTTTTTGCTGTGGCAAATTTTAAATACGCCGAGGATTGCCTTTTCTATAGTAAATTTTTCAAAAAATAATTTTTTACTGTCGCAAATTTTAAATACGCATTGGATTGCCTTTTCTATAGTAAATTTTTCAAAAAATAATTTTTTAATGTCGCAAATTTTAAATACGCCGAGGATTGCCTTTTCTATAGTGAATTTGTCAAAAAATAATTTTTTACTGTCGCAAATTTTAAATACGCCGAGGATTGCCTTTTCTATAGTGAATTTGTCAAAAAATAATTTTTTACTGTCGCAAATTTTAAATACGCCCAGGATTGCCTTTTCGATATTGAATTTGTCAAAAAATAATTTTTTACTGTCGCAAAATTTAATTATACAGAGGATTGCCTTTTCTATACTGAATTTTTCACAAAATTATTTTTTACTGTCGAAAATTTTAAATATACCGAGGATTGCCTTTTCTATAGTAAATTTTTCAGAAAATAATTTTTACTCTCGCAAATTTTAAAAACGCCGAGGATTGCCTTTTCTATAGTAAATTTTTCAAGAAATTATTTTTTACGATCGCAAATTTTAAATACGCCGAGGATTGCCTTTTCTATAGTGAATTTGCCAAAAAATAATTTTTTACTGTCGAAAATTTTAAACACGCCGAGTATTGACTTTTCTATAGTAAATTTATCAAAAAATAATTTTTTACTGTAGCAAATTTTAAATATGCCGAGGATTGCCTTTTCTATAGTGAATTTGTCAAACAATAATTTTTTACTGTCGCAAATTTTAAATATACCGAGGATTTAATTGTCTATAGTGAATTTTTCAAAAAATTATTTTTTGCTGTCGCAAATTTTAAATACGCCGAGGATTGCCTTTTCTATAGTAAATTTGTCTAAAAATAATTTTTTACTGTCGCAAATTTTAAATACGCAGATTTTGCCTTTTCTATAGTAATTTTTTCAAAAAATAATTTTTTATTGTCGCAAATTTTAAATACGCTGAGGATTGCTTTTTCTATAGTGAATTTGTCAAAATAATATTTTTTAATGTCGCAAATTTTAAATACGCCGAGGATTGCCTTTTCTATAGTGAATTTGTCAAAAAATAATTTTTTACTGTAGCAAATTTTAAATATACCGAGGATTTAATTTTCTATAGTGAATTTTTCAAAAAATTATTTTTTGCTGTCGCAAATTTTAAATACGCCGAGGATTGCCTTTTCTATAGTAAATTTTTCAAAAAATAATTTTTTACTGTCGCAAATTTTAAATACGCAGAGGATTGCCTTTTCTATAGTAAATTTTTCAAAAAATAATTTTTTAATGTCGCAAATTTTAAATACGCCGAGGATTGCCTTTTCTATATTGAATTTGTCAAAATAATATTTTTTACTGTCGCAAATTTTAAATACGCCGAGGATTGCCTTTTCTATAGTGAATTTGTCAAAAAATAATTTTTTACTGTAGCAAATTTTAAATATACAGAGGATTTAATTTTCTATAGTGAATTTTTCAAAAAATTATTTTTTGCTGTCGCAAATTTTAAATACGCCGAGGATTGCCTTTTCTATAGTAAATTTTTCAAAAAATAATTTTTTACTGTCGCAAATTTTAAATACGCAGAGGATTGCCTTTTCTATAGTAAATTTTTCAAAAAATAATTTTTTAATGTCGCAAATTTTAAATACGCCGAGGATTGCCTTTTCTATAGTGAATTTGTTAAAAAATAATTTTTTACTGTCGCAAATTTTAAATACGCCGAGGATTGCCTTTTCTATAGTGAATTTGTCAAAAAATAATTTTTTACTGTCGCAAATTTTAAATACGACCAGGATTGCCTTTTCGATATTGAATTTGTCAAAAAATAAATTTTACTGTGGCAAATTTTAAATATACCGAGGATTTCCTTTTCTATGTAAATTTTTCAAAAAATTATTTTTTACTGTCACAAATTTTAAATACGCCGAGGATTACCTTTTCTATGGTGAATTTGTCAAAAAATACTTTTTTACTATCGCATATTTTTAATACGCCGGGGGTTGCCTTTTCTATAGTGAATTTGTCAAAAAATAATTTTTTACTGTCGCAAATTTTAAATACGCCGAGGATTGCCTTTTCTATAGTGAATTTGTCAAAAAATAATTTTTTACTGTCGCAAATTTTAAATACGCCTACGGTTGCCCTTTCTATAGTGAACTTGTCAAAAAATTATTTTTTATTGTCGCAAATTTTAAATACGCCGAGGATTGCCTTGTCTATAGTAAATTTAAAAAAAAAGATATTTTACTGTCACAAATTTTAAGAATACAGAGGATTGCCTTTTCTATAGTGAATTTTTCAAAAAATTATTTTTTACTGTCGAAAATTTTAAATACGCCGAAGATTGCCTTTTCTATAGTAAATTTTTCAAAAAATTATTTTTTACTGTCGCAAATTGTAAATACGCCGAGGATTGCCTTTTCTAAAGTAAATTTAAAAAAAAATTATTTTTTGCTATCGCAAATTTCAAATAAGCCGAGGATTGCTTTTCCTATAGTGAATTTGTCAAAAAATAATTTTTTTCTGTCGAAAATTTTAAACACGGCGAGTATTGCCTTTTCTATAGTGAATTTTTCAAAAAATTATTTTTTGCTGTCGCAAATTTTAAATACGCCGGGGATTGCCTTTTCTATAGTAAATTTTTCAAAAAATAATTTTTACTGTCGCAAATTTTAAAAACGCCGAGGATTGCCTTTTCTATTGTGAATTTGTCAAAAAATAATTTTTCAATGTCGCAAATTTTAAATATACCGAGGATTTAATTTTCTATAGTGAATTTGTCAAAAAATAATTTTTTACTGTCGCAAATTTTAAATACGCCGAGGATTGCCTTTTCTATAGTAAATTTTTCAAAAAATAATTTTTACTGTCGCAAATTTTAAAAACGCCGAGGATTGCCTTTTCTATAGTAAATTTTTCAAGAAATTATTTTTTACTGCCGCAAATTTTAAATACGTCGAGGATTGCCTTTTCTATAGCGAATTTGTCAAAAAATAATATTTTATTCTCGAAAATTTTAAATACGCCGAGGATTGCCTTTTCTATTGTGAATTTGTCAAAAAATAATTTTTTACTCTCGCAAATTTTAAATATACCGAGGATTTAAATTTCTATAGTGAATTTGTCAAAAATTAATGTTTTACTGTCGCAAATTTTAAATACGCCCAGGATTGCCTTTTTGATATTGAATTTGTCAAAAAATAATTTTTTACTGTCGCAAAATTTAAATATACAGAGGATTGCCTTTTCTATAGTGAATTTTTCACAAAATTATTTTTTACTGTCGAAAATTTTAAATATACCGAGGATTGCCTTTCTATAGTAAATTTTTCAAAAAATAATTTTTACTCTCGCAAATTTTAAAAACGCCGAGGATTGCCTTTTCTATAGTAGATTTTTCAAGAAATTATTTTTTACGATCGCAAATTTTAAATATGCCGAGGATTGCCTTTTCTATAGTGAATTTGCCAAAAAATAATTTTTTACTGTCGAAAATTTTAAACACGCCGAGTATTGACTTTTCTATAGTAAATTTATCAAAAAATAATTTTTTACTGTAGCAAATTTTAAATATGCCGAGGATTGCCTTTTCTATAGTGAATTTGTCAAACAATAATTTTTTACTGTCGCAAATTTTAAATATACCGAGGATTTAATTGTCTATAGTGAATTTTTCAAAAAATTATTTTTTGCTGTCGCAAATTTTAAATACGCCGAGGATGGCCTTTTCTATAGTAAATTTGTCTAAAAATAATTTTTTACTGTCGCAAATTTTAAATACGCAGAGGATTGCCTTTTCTATAGTAAATTTTTCAAAAAATAATTTTTTATTGTCGCAAATTTTAAATACGCCGAGGATTGCTTTTTCTATAGTGAATTTGTCAAAATAATATTTTTTAATGTCGCAAATTTTAAATACGCCGAGGATTGCCTTTTCTATAGTGAATTTGTCAAAAAATAATTTTTACTGTAGCAAATTTTAAATGTACCGAGGATTTAATTTTCTATAGTGAATTTTTCAAAAAATTATTTTTTGCTGTCGCAAATTTTAAATACGCCGAGGATTGCCTTTTCTATAGTAAATTTGTCAGAAAATAATTTTTTACTGTCGCAAATTTTAAATACGCCGAGGATTGCCTTTTCTATAGTGAATTTGTCAAAAAATAATTTTTTGCTATCGCAAATTTCAAATAAGCCGAGGATTGCTTTTCCTATAGTGAATTTGTCAAAAAATAATTTTTTTCTGTCGAAAATTTTAAACACGGCGAGTATTGCCTTTTCTATAGTGAATTTTTCAAAAAATCATTTTTTGCTGTCGCAAATTTTAAATACGCCGGGGATTGCCTTTTCTATAGTAAATTTTTCAAAAAATAATTTTTACTGTCGCAAATTTTAAAAACGCCGAGGATTGCCTTTTCTATTGTGAATTTGTCAAAAAATAATTTTTCAATGTCGCAAATTTTAAATATACCGAGGATTTAATTTTCTATAGTGAATTTGTCAAAAAATAATTTTTTACTATAGCAAATTTTAAATATACCGAGGATTTAATTTTCTATAGTGAATTTTTCAAAAAATTATTTTTTGCTGTCGCAAATTTTAAATACGCCGAGGATTGCCTTTTCTATAGTAAATTTTTCAAAAAATAATTTTTTACTGTCGCAAATTTTAAATACGCAGAGGATTGCCTTTTCTATAGTAAATTTTTCAAAAAATAATTTTTTAATGTCGCAAATTTTAAATACGCCGAGGATTGCCTTTTCTATATTGAATTTGTCAAAATAATATTTTTTACTGTCGCAAATTTTAAATACGCCGAGGATTGCCTTTTCTATAGTGAATTTGTCAAAAAATAATTTTTTACTGTAGCAAATTTTAAATATACAGAGGATTTAATTTTCTATAGTGAATTTTTCAAAAAATTATTTTTTGCTGTGGCAAATTTTAAATACGCCGAGGATTGCCTTTTCTATAGTAAATTTTTCAAAAAATAATTTTTTACTGTCGCAAATTTTAAATACGCAGAGGATTGCCTTTTCTATAGTAAATTTTTCAAAAAATAATTTTTTAATGTCGCAAATTTTAAATACGCCGAGGATTGCCTTTTCTATAGTGAATTTGTCAAAAAATAATTTTTTACTGTCGCAAATTTTAAATACGCCGAGGATTGCCTTTTCTATAGTGAATTTGTCAAAAAATAATTTTTTACTGTCGCAAATTTTAAATACGCCCAGGATTGCCTTTTCGATATTGAATTTGTCAAAAAATTATTTTTTACTGTCGCAAAATTTAATTATACAGAGGATTGCCTTTTCTATACTGAATTTTTCACAAAATTATTTTTTACTGTCGAAAATTTTAAATATACCGAGGATTGCCTTTTCTATAGTAAATTTTTCAAAAAATAATTTTTACTCTCGCAAATTTTAAAAACGCCGAGGATTGCCTTTTCTATAGTAAATTTTTCAAGAAATTATTTTTTACGATCGCAAATTTTAAATACGCCGAGGATTGCCTTTTCTATAGTGAATTTGCCAAAAAATAATTTTTTACTGTCGAAAATTTTAAACACGCCGAGTATTGACTTTTCTATAGTAAATTTATCAAAAACTAATTTTTTACTGTAGCAAATTTTAAATATGCCGAGGATTGCCTTTTCTATAGTGAATTTGTCAAACAATAATTTTTTACTGTCGCAAATTTTAAATATACCGAGGATTTAATTGTCTATAGTGAATTTTTCAAAAAATTATTTTTTGCTGTCGCAAATTTTAAATACGCCGAGGATTGCCTTTTCTATAGTAAATTTGTCTAAAAATAATTTTTTACTGTCGCAAATTTTAAATACGCAGATTTTGCCTTTTCTATAGTAATTTTTTCAAAAAATAATTTTTTATTGTCGCAAATTTTAAATACGCTGAGGATTGCTTTTTCTATAGTGAATTTGTCAAAATAATATTTTTTAATGTCGCAAATTTTAAATACGCCGAGGATTGCCTTTTCTATAGTGAATTTGTCAAAAAATAATTTTTTACTGTAGCAAATTTTAAATATACCGAGGATTTAATTTTCTATAGTGAATTTTTCAAAAAATTATTTTTTGCTGTCGCAAATTTTAAATACGCCGAGGATTGCCTTTTCTATAGTAAATTTTTCAAAAAATAATTTTTTACTGTCGCAAATTTTAAATACGCAGAGGATTGCCTTTTCTATAGTAAATTTTTCAAAAATAATTTTTTAATGTCGCAAATTTTAAATACGCCGAGGATTGCCTTTTCTATATTGAATTTGTCAAAATAATATTTTTTACTGTCGCAAATTTTAAATACGCCGAGGATTGCCTTTTCTATAGTGAATTTGTCAAAAAATAATTTTTTACTGTAGCAAATTTTAAATATACAGAGGATTTAATTTTCTATAGTGAATTTTTCAAAAAATTATTTTTTGCTGTCGCAAATTTTAAATACGCCGAGGATTGCCTTTTCTATAGTAAATTTTTCAAAAAATAATTTTTTACTGTCGCAAATTTTAAATACGCAGAGGATTGCCTTTTCTATAGTAAATTTTTCAAAAAATAATTTTTTAATGTCGCAAATTTTAAATACGCCGAGGATTGCCTTTTCTATAGTGAATTTGTTAAAAAATAATTTTTTACTGTCGCAAATTTTAAATACGCCGAGGATTGCCTTTTCTATAGTGAATTTGTCAAAAAATAATTTTTTACTGTCGCAAATTTTAAATACGACCAGGATTGCCTTTTCGATATTGAATTTGTCAAAAAATAATTTTTTACTGTCGCAAAATTTAAATATACAGAGGATTGCCTTTTCTATACTGAATTTTTCACAAAATTATTTTTTACTGTCGAAAATTTTAAATATACCCAGGATTGCCTTTTCTATAGTAAATTTTTCAAAAAATAATTTTTACTGTCGCAAATTTTAAAAACGCCGAGGATTGCCTTTTATATAGTAAATTTTTCAAGAAATTATTTTTTACGATCGCAAATTTTAAATACGTCGAGGATTGCCTTTTCTATAGTGAATTTGTCAAAAAATAATTTTTTACTGTCGCAAAGTTTAAATACGCAGAGGATTGCCTTTTCTATAGTAAATTTTTCAAAAAATAATTTTTTACTGTCGCAAATTTTAAATACGCCGAGGATTGCCTTTTCTATAGTGAATTTGTCAAAATAATATTTTTTACGGTCGCAAATTTTAAATACGCCGAGGATTACCTTTTCTATAGTGAATTTGTCAAAAAATAAATTTTACTGTGGCAAATTTTAAATATACCGAGGATTTCCTTTTCTATGTAAATTTTTCAAAAAATTATTTTTTACTGTCACAAATTTTAAATACGCCGAGGATTACCTTTTCTATGGTGAATTTGTCAAAAAATAATTTTTTACTATCGCATATTTTTAATACGCCGGGGGTTGCCTTTTCTATAGTGAATTTGTCAAAAAATAATTTTTTACTGTCGCAAATTTTAAATACGCCGAGGTTTGCCTTTTCTATAGTGAATTTGTCAAAAAATAATTTTTTACTGTCGCAAATTTTAAATACGCCTACGGTTGCCCTTTCTATAGTGAACTTGTCAAAAAATTATTTTTTATTGTCGCAAATTTTAAATACGCCGAGGATTGCCTTGTCTATAGTAAATTTAAAAAAAAAAAATATTTTACTGTCACAAATTTTAAGAATACAGAGGATTGCCTTTTCTATAGTGAATTTTTCAAAAAATTATTTTTTACTGTCGAAAATTTTAAATACGCCGAAGATTGCCTTTTCTATAGTAAATTTTTCAAAAATTATTTTTTACTGTCGCAAATTGTAAATACGCCGAGGATTGCCTCTAAAGTAAATTTTAAAAAAAATTATTTTTTGCTATCGCAAATTTCAAATAAGCGAGGATTGCTTTTCCTATAGTGAATTTGTCAAAAAATAATTTTTTTTCTGTCGAAAATTTTAAACACGGCGAGTATTGCCTTTTCTATAGTGAATTTTTCAAAAAATTATTTTTTGCTGTCGCAAATTTTAAATACGCCGGGGATTGCCTTTTCTATAGTAAATTTTTCAAAAAATAATTTTTACTGTCGCAAATTTTAAAAACGCCGAGGATTGCCTTTTCTATTGTGAATTTGTCAAAAAATAATTTTTCAATGTCGCAAATTTTAAATATACCGAGGATTTAATTTTCTATAGTGAATTTGTCAAAAAATAATTTTTTACTGTCGCAAATTTTAAATACGCCGAGGATTGCCTTTTCTATAGTAAATTTTTCAAAAAATAATTTTTACTGTCGCAAATTTTAAAAACGCCGAGGATTGCCTTTTCTATAGTAAATTTTTCAAGAAATTATTTTTTACTGCCGCAAATTTTAAATACGTCGAGGATTGCCTTTTCTATAGCGAATTTGTCAAAAAATAATTTTTTATTGTCGAAAATTTTAAATACGCCGAGGATTGCCTTTTCTATTGTGAATTTGTCAAAAAATAATTTTTTACTCTCGCAAATTTTAAATATACCGAGGATTTAAATTTCTATAGTGAATTTGTCAAAAATTAATGTTTTACTGTCGCAAATTTTAAATACGCCCAGGATTGCCTTTTTGATATTGAATTTGTCAAAAAATAATTTTTTACTGTCGCAAAATTTAAATATACAGAGGATTGCCTTTTCTATAGTGAATTTTTCACAAAATTATTTTTTACTGTCGAAAATTTTAAATATACCGAGGATTGCCTTTTCTATAGTAAATTTTTCAAAAAAATAATTTTTACTCTCGCAAATTTTAAAAACGCCGAGGATTGCCTTTTCTATAGTAGATTTTTCAAGAAATTATTTTTTACGATCGCAAATTTTAAATATGCCGAGGATTGGCCTTTTCTATAGTGAATTTGCCAAAAATAATTTTTTACTGTCGAAAATTTTAAACACGCCGAGTATTGACTTTTCTATAGTAAATTTATCAAAAATAATTTTTTACTGTAGCAAATTTTAAATATGCCGAGGATTGCCTTTTCTATAGTGAATTTGTCAAACAATAATTTTTTACTGTCGCAAATTTTAAATATACCGAGGATTTAATTGTCTATAGTGAATTTTTCAAAAATTATTTTTTGCTGCCGCAAATTTTAAATACGCCGAGGATGGCCTTTTCTATAGTAATTTGTCTAAAAATAATTTTTTACTGTCGCAAATTTTAAATACGCAGAGGATTGCCTTTTCTATAGTAAATTTTTCAAAAAATAATTTTTTATTGTCGCAAATTTTAAATACGCCGAGGATTGCTTTTTCTATAGTGAATTTGTCAAAATAATATTTTTTAATGTCGCAAATTTTAAATACGCCGAGGATTGCCCTTTTCTATAGTGAATTTGTCAAAAATAATTTTTACTGTAGCAAATTTTAAATGTACCGAGGATTTAATTTTCTATAGTGAATTTTTCAAAAAATTATTTTTTGCTGTCGCAAATTTTAAATAC